>WYDI02032447.1:1418-13317 GCA_009867235.2 Psittacus erithacus | reverse complement strand
CACAGCCCAGAAAGCCAACCGTATCCTGGGCTGCATCAAAAGGAGCGTGACCAGCAGGTCGAAGGAGGTGATCCTGCTCCTCTGGTCTGCTCTTGTGAGACCTCACTTGGAGTATTGTGTACGGTTCTGGTGTCCTCAACATAAAACGGACATGGAACTGTTGGAACAAGTCCAGAGGAGGGCCATGAGGATGATGAGGGGATGGTTTAGTGTGAGGTGTCCCTGCCCATGGCAGGGGGTTTGGAACTAGATGATTTTAAGGTCCTTTCCAACCCTTACTTGTTCTATGATTCTATGACTTGTACTTTTAAAAATATGTCCTGAGTAACCTTGTGGCCTGTTTTTCATCTTTATCTGTCCTTCCCTCCTGCTGTTTTAAGCTCAATTAATTTTTCCTTAGTAATAGGTTTGTGGGCTTTTCAGTGTAGGACTTGTATCATCTTGCCTGTTTTGTTCCTGTGCATGATCTTGGGCTCATGTGAAACGTTAATGACATTTTAGGGGAAACAGCCTGTCACGTGTACATATCCTAATTTGTGTGAATATCTCTCAATGAGATGTGTCTCTCTACATGTTGTCATATCAAATTACTAATTTCTGTTGCTGACTTTGGGATCCTCAAGATATGTTTTAGATATTAATAAAACATGTTTTTCAACATCCCAGTGCCATAATAAACTATTATTCCCATTTTAGGAAAGAAAAAAATTATAGCATGGAAATTTAAGGGACCCATGAATGCACACTTTCTTGGCAGGAGCAGGAAATAACTGAATGTGTTATTTCTGTGTTTTAACCAGGAGACGTTATTCTTCCTGGCTGAAATTCTTTGATTCACATCATAATTGAAAAGGATGCTTCTGATAAACGGCATAAATGTTGCTATGGCTTCCCAGCAGCTAGTTTTGTGGCAGTTAGACTGCAGAGCAGCTTGGAGCTAGTGAAGCCTCTACCTCTACTTGTGCCAGTTTGCAGCACTGTGCTATAATGGAAGGCGTCAGCAAGATTCTCCTACTCTGCTTTGCAGTGAGAAAAGAAACTCAACACTGCCTTCTTCCTTAGAGTTTAGATTCTTATTTTGCTTACTTGAGATTTGTAAGAGTAAATTAGGAGGGTTAATAGTGTAATAGATGGAATTACTATATAAAAGTAAGTAGTTATATCATCTCTCAGCCAGTTGCTGGAATTAAACATTGATGTTTTGCTTAATGTAACATTTCTGAATGCTGAGATCAAAATGATGCACATGGTCCTGTAAACAGGTTTTTTTTGTTTTGGATAAAGATGTATAGAGAATTGCATGTTTTAGGAAAAAAAAATATGGATTTTGCTATAATCCCATTATTTATTGTCTACTGGAGTTGTTTAGTGAGCTTTTTCTATGTAAGACTTGTTTGTAGGGAAAGCATTAATACCTTAATTGATTTCATCTCAGAAAATTAAAGGCTAAATAAGAGTGTGGAATTCCTCTGAGATATGTGGGAATTTGCAGTAGCTAGAGAAAGAAAATGAAGAAAGTCAAATTTTTGCCCAACCCATGTACAAATTGGAGTTGCCACTTGTGGAATATAACAAAACCAACTTGTATGAAGCAGCATAGTTTTTATGCTATGAATAGAGGAGTAGAGCTAAAACTGTTATCTTCTCCAGAGTACATATTGTTTGTGTACTCTATTGTTGGGGGTTGGCCTGTCTCTGCAATGCATCTGGGAGTATTTCTTGCATGAGATTTTACTATCTGGGACTGCGTATTCTGCTGACAGTCATTGTTTCAGAGATAGGCAGAAGAGTTTTGTTCTTATTCCCTGTCTTGCACATCCTCCAGTTCCACATCAGCCACTCTTCCCTTTGTGCCTCTGGTACTGTATATACGATAGTCCACTACCTGTCTGATAGCAATCAAATGTAGAGACTTTAGGAAAGCAGGAGAGTACCTAACAGCAGGATAGTGTAGCTATTATTTCTCTAAACCTAGCTAAACTAGAGAGAGCCCTAACTTGCTTAAAATCTCCTGATCCTTCGCTGGCATTTTTGGGTGAATGATAGAAGTCATCCTTTTCATAGCACTGGTGTGTGTTGGCTGTCATGGTAGGAATTTAGTCTTCAGCTAGAATCACAGAATGATTTGGTTTCCAAGGGACCTTAAAGATCATCTAGTTCCAACCCCCCTGCCATTGGCAGGGACACCTTCCACTAGACTGGGTTGCTCACGGCCCCGTCCAACCTGGCCTTGAGCACTGCCAGGGATGGGGTAGCCACAGCTTCTCTGGGCACCCTGTGCCTGCGCCTCACCATGTTCATCTTAAAAAATTTCTTCCTTATGTGCAGTGTATATCTACCCTCTTTCAGTTTAAAACCATTGCCTCTTGTCCTGTCACTACAGGCCTTGGTAAAAAGTCTGTCCTCATCTTTCTAATAAGCCAGCTTTCTCTTCTCCAGGCTGAACAACTCCAGCCCTCTCAGCCTGTCTCCATAGCGGAGGTGCTCCAATCTCTGATCATCTTCATAACCCTCCTTTGAGCCCACTTCAGCAGGTCCATGTCCCTTGTGCTGGGGGCCCCAGAGCTGAACACAGTACTGTGTGGTCTCAAGAGAGCAGAGTAGAGAGGGAGAATCACCTCCCTTGACATGCTGATTACCACTGCTGTTTTCTTTTAGCTTGTGTACCTTGCCATTCTTTTTCTGCTCTAAATCTTTGGTTTGGGAGATACTTTGAAAGTTCTTGCTTGATTTCCTCAGCTATTTCAGTGTACATTAGCATTCAACACAACAGATGTATCGCAGAAAAAGGCAAATGCCATTGCCATTTTGGGAAGAAATTACAAGAGGCTCTTCATTTACCAGAGTCTTGGAGAGTGGGCAGGGAAGTTTTTCACTGATAGAGCAGTGGAAGTTAACATAATTGAGTGGAAGATAACATTATTGGTAGTGAATTAATTTTCCCTTTGTATATAGGGTATTGATAAAATGCAGCATGTCACAGACTGATGTATTCCCTTTCATTAGAAATGTGTGAATGACAGGAATTGGGCAGGAAGCAGTAATTATCGACTGGAGTTTTGTATGTAATCGGACCTATAATGAGAGGTGTGAGTGGTTTGTTTACTGTTGCTTCTGTTCCGAAACAGAAAAACACAGCCAGCAGCACAATGAAGAGTTGTCCTCATAAGTTCACCACTCAATTTGATACCAGTGTCAAAATTTATTTGGTATTAAAACAGTGCAGTGCAAGCATACATAATGGTGCCAGTCATTTCAATGTACATTTAATATAATATATATGGTTATATCCTCAGTTTTGAGGCAAGACAAAAGATGGATAGAGGAGAAGTTGTGGCTGAACCATCCCTGGCAGTGCTCAAGGCCAGATTGGATGGGGCTTTGAGAAACCTAGTGTAGTGGAAGGTGGCCCTGGCCACAGCAGAGGGGTCGGAACTCGATGGTGTCTAAGGTCACTTCCAACCCAAACAATTCTATGATTCTGTGAATATGTTCAGTGTTTGTTGTCAGCTGCAGAGTAGCAGCAGAGATCACTTTTTCCAAAAGTGGTATAAGCTGTGTGCAGTATTTATGTTATGCAGTGAAGTATGAAGTGCTACATAAGCCTGCTGAGTCAGGGAGCAGGGAAAGCAAGGCATGTTTCTCTGGTATGTATGTGTTGCATATTCATGCACTCCTTTCTTATGCACAAACATGCTTGAAAAGCAACCAAAGAGATCCTTGTAGCTGTTTACAGAATCTAGTTAGCACTCAGAAGTTGGAGAATGCTTAAATTGCCTATCCATCCTTGTTTTTTGTCTTCAATTTTTCTAAGTCTTTATATTGTTTACTGCATAGAACGAATGGTATTTGTGCAATGAACAACTATGCCATGCTTTGAATAGTTTGTAAAGAAGATGGGAGTTCTCTGTTTCTTCTTGACATTGGTTAGATATCATTATAATAATATGCTTCACAGTCACAAATTAATTTTTCAGGATCCTATGAGCAGAGAAGCATATTTATCCTATATTTATCCCAGTTCGCAAATGCTTAGCTCAGGATCAGAGATTAAGGATACAAGTATCTGTTGTAAATTCTGGGAATTACGATTGCACAGCTTGAGCCATTTCATCTTCCATTTCTCATCTAACTTTGATACCTAGCACTCTTCCTGCAGCTGTATGAACTGAGCAGCTGCCTTTGCAGTCAGTGCCAGTATTAGATATTGGCCTGTGCCTCCAGCACTTTTCCTTCAGCTGAATAGGCAGACAGGCAGCTGCTTTTATGTATTAATATGTGAAGCTGGCATTGCTTATTAAGGCAGCTGCTTGTCTGTCCTCACAGCTGGGGGAAGGGTGTTTCCTACTAGGAACATCTCATAAGAGTGGAGAGACTCCAAAACAAGGAGGGATGGCCCTCTTTTTCATCTCTAAGCTATATTGCTTAGGGCTGCAAAACTGTTTGATTTCATTAGGAGTGTAAACAATTAATGGGAGTAATTGAGTACATTGAAGTTACCATTTTTTTCTTCTGCTTTTTATGGGTTTTAGACTGGTGACAAAGTTAATGTGTAACTTGATTTTTAATTTTTTTAAGCAAAAGTGGTTTTATTGCTTAATATTAACCACATGAGTTGAAATTTTGTACTGAATTTAAAATCATGTAACGCTATCTCTTTAAATTGTACAATTAGTGTTAGCATCTGTTCATGAAAGTTTTAATGTTCTTCTGTGATTCCCATACACACAGAGAGGTAAAATGGAAACTAGTGCATGGCCATCCTTCTTTGTAGCACTTGGGTGTTTATTCACAGTACTTCTGTGGAGTTTAAAGATTCAGATGAGTTTGAACCTTGAGCTTTTACTTCTGCCCTTCTTTAGAGAAAAAGAATGAGTGCTTGCATTACGATTTGTGCAGCTTTTGACAGGCGAAAGCTTTACTCTGCTGTATTTCATCTGGTCATCAACAGCCAGCGGCAGCTTGGTTTTGGAAGGCCTTGTCCATATGAAACTTCTTTCTGTCAAATTCTCAAGTAACATACGGGTTAGAAGAAAAGAAGAATGGGGATTAGTGAAAAGCCTGGAAGTGCTGTGTGCGACATAAAGTCACGCCGTCATCCGTAAATGACATAAAGCCCACCACTAAGCTACTTCAGGCTTTGAGGACAGTGTTGAATGGAGTAGCAGAATTCTGCAGGGAGCACCATAGCATTTCTTGAAGAAGGAAAACAGGGAGAGAGTGAACAAGGTGATACTTAATATTCTGTTCTGAGTGGGCAAAGAAGGCTTCAGTGGCCCAATACTGTGCACCTCTTGAGTCTCTAGCAAGCTTTCATATAGAGCTAGTGAAATAAAGGAAGTGTTTGAGAAGTAAATAGGAAAGCGTGAGAGGATCTCAGTATTGATGGGAGTGTGTTCCTCCATGCGATTGGGAGTCCCACACACCATAAGCTGCTCTTGGAGCATAAACAAACACCTCTTGGAAGAATGTGGCATTCTTCTGCAACATCCTTTGATGTTGCAGAGAGGTTTTGGAGTACGTGTAAGAAGTAGTCTTCCCCTTTTTCACACCCACCTCCTCACGCCTCATAGTTAAAATTAGTTTCTGTTCTTTCCTATGGTATTTGCAGTATGCAGAGTGGAAGCGGTTTTTTTGGGGGGTTATAATGAAAATCTCTTCTCCTTTTAGAATCCTTCAGACCAAAAGTTTAGTTTGTCATATACTATTTTTGGGTGACAGTTCAAAGAAACATTATTATTGAGTGTATTTTCTCCTTTGATACACAAATGAGGTTCTTTTGATGTGGGACAGTTGTTCCCATAGCAAAGCAACTCTTCAGTGCAGTTCATTATTAGCAGGCAATTGTTAAATGCGTACATCTGTTTATACTACATAGGCAAAACTGATTGTGGGGCTACCAAAGCGAGCTTGCCTTGTACACTGTGTTCTATACCTGCTGTTACTTGTCATGCTGAATTCTGTCAGATTTTGAGTGCTTGGAATTAAGTTATCCGTTGTAATATTTCCTTGAGTCTTCTATTTGCTTGTTATGCTTTTTGCATTACAGTAATGTTTCAAGCATTTCTGGAAGTACATTGCTGGGGTATTTTTAATGGAGCATTATTCTGCCCTGCTTCTGGGCAAATCCTTGAAATTTGACTGGGGTAGCCTTCATCAGGGAGGTGCCTCATGCCACTTGTTTCCTAATCCACATAGACTGAGCTAGGATAGTAGGTGTTTGTATATGCATAGAAATTTCATAGGTGCTTCTGTTGAGGATTTTTTAATTCATCAGCTTCTCTGGACAATGGTCATCTTCATATGACTGTTATTTTCAGTCTCCCTTTAGTGTGTACTGGTTCTTCTGCCAGACCAAAGGCAACTTGAGTGCTGACAGCTTTTCATGTACTACAGCCCAGTGAGAGAGGATGGGTATTAGTCAAGAGGAAACGGTGATTTCTAGACTTCTTGTTTTATTTCTTCTGGACAGAAAAAGAATGTTTTGCATTTCACAGTCCCTTGATCACTGTACCAGTCACCAGTCATATGATTAAGAATCAAGTATCATTTTTCATGTTTGATAATAGAGAGATGGCACAGGATGATTGCTGCTAGTGCCAAGAATAACAGCTAGTAGTAGTGCTGATGTCCTCAGGGGAAGAAGAGAAAACTAAACTGGGACTTAGAAAAGTTAGCCTATTTTTTTCTGCTTTATGATGCGCATTCTATAGCAGTAAAACCAGTGATGTTGAATACCTTGAATATGTACCTAAGGAACTGTTGGAGAAATTTGGTTTTCATCTTTAGCTTTAGAAAATTTATTTTTGTCACCTTAACTTTCTTACAGCTTTCTTTCATGTCATATATACCAGAATTAAAAAGTGTTAAAGGAAATCATGTATTTTACAAATTTTTTTGTGTTTTAATCATTTCAGCATGAAAACAATCAGTGCATGTGTTTGAAACCTACTTTCACTATAGAAAGTGATTAATAGAAGGTGATGAAGTCATATCTTTTGATCTTTGCAGGAGGAAGAACAAAAAGAAAGTTGGCTTGGTTCAGACAATTAGCTTAAACAATTAGTTTAGATATTACGTAAACAAGTACCACTATTAGGGCGGTGAAACTCTGAGGGGGCTTGCCTAGGGGCTGTTTAAACAAATCTTTCCTTCATAGAAGTTTCTTAAAAACAAGTTAGATAAATATTTGTCAGGGTAACATCCTTCAGCGTAAATGGGAAGACTGGAAGCCTCCTCCCACCTTTAATTTTTCTAATTTAAGTCAAACATTTAAAAGTGGCTGGTCACTAAAGACTTGCCTTTGAGACCCTTTAAGCAGGTACAGTAGAAAATCCAGCTTTCCAATACAGTAGGTGCCAGTAAACACTTCCAAATTTCTGCAGGAAACATTTCTGCATGCTGCGTGTTAAAACACAAGTCTTTTTTCCAAGATTTTATGTTCCCTTATAAATGACCCAGCTGCATGAGAAATACTCAAAGGCACAATCTTGTAGTAATCTGCTCAACTTCTTTTGTAAATGACCATGAAATAATCAGGGAAGCATTTGGCTAAAATACTGATGGAGCTGTTACCCAGAATTGATTCTGCCACCTCGGTTTCATTTTGTGCATTTCAGTCAGTTCTTATTATGTTCCATTAGCTTGGTGAGTGCTCGAAGGAGCTGAGGTGGTCAATCACACAACCTTATCGCTAAAACAGTTTACTAGCAGGCTTTGCTAAACTGTAACTTGAGTAAATAATATCTGTTCTGGCTCACCAAGAGCTTGCGCTGTTTAGCAAGAAATAACCTCGTGATGTGCCTTCTCAATTTCTGTCCCTCTGATTTCCTATTTATCTCACCTATGCTATTATGAAAAGTGTTTCTATTGAAGAATGAATATAATACTTGCAGCTTTGTGCCTGTGTTGTTTTCAAACTAGAAAATGTTCGGGAAAAGAAAAGAAAAAGAAACACATGAATATCCAGTATCACCATCACATAGCAGTATTTAATACAAACCTGCGCACACATTATAGTTTAATTAAAATCTGTCATTGCTTGACTGCTTGCTTGCACACACATACCAGTGTACTCGTGAAAAGGAAATTTTTTAAGAAGGTACCTTGCTATTGCCAAATGTATCAGTTATTTCATAGAAGTTATATGGATATCAAAATTGGGAAATACCTGTTGACCGTGCTGAAGAGTTCTTAACTTAGAATTACAGTTGTTTTCCATCACTTACTATGGCACACTCTAGCAGCTTGGGAGTGAGACTCTGCTATAACTCATTTGTTGGAGGATGGCGTCTTTGAGACTGATATACTACTACACTGAAAAATCTCTGTATTTTCAGTCTTTTGATGGATGCAGTTTAGTTACCTATGTTTGATATCAAACTGCTAGCCTGCAGATTACTGCATAGCCTGCACAGAACAGTTAGCTGTGAAGCATTTATCTTGCAACATCCAAGGCATGAACTGAGGATAAAACTCAGATGTTTGAATATTAAATTATTTAATTTTATTAGTCTGCACTTTTTTTATGTTTTGGGGTTTTTTTTATACTTTACTCAAATTTCTTTAGAATAATAGCAGTATAAGACATTTTTAGTCCAGTGTTACCTTCGCGGTTGTTATGTTTGAACATAAAATGTCGGTTGTAGCTATAGTGGTGCTTATATTGCAATATCAAATGACACGAGTGTTATGATTTGTTCTTTTTCTCTTGTGAAGATGGATGAGCATGTATTTGACATGCAGACTATGATGATGGTATGCCAGGAACATTTAGTAAATACTTTCCCAGTCTCTTCTCTAGTCCCTCCAGCAAATTTAATTTGGTTTCTTAAGTAAGGTTGAAACACTGGAATCACACCTGATGAAGCTGGTAGAAAACCAGTGAAATAAGTTTCTTGTAATAGTTCATTGAAGTTCCTAAGTGTGGTTAATGCTGAAATGGGTCAGATGAGATGTGGCTGAGACAGGATCTGAGAGGGTGCAAGTGCAACGTGCTTAAAGAGCTTTGCAGATACACAAACGGTGATGATAGCAGCGCTGAATGTCTGTCTGTCTGTGGAGGGATGTATGCTGTGTGTCCTGGTTGAAGATCGAATTTCTGCAGGTGATAAATGGCCAAGCAGGTACTGAAGATGAGTCTATAGCAAAATACCTGTACCTGCTTCCAGGTTCTCAGCCATACTCTGGGCTTTTTGGGTGTTTTATCACCCACATAATCTCAGTTTATTCCCAGCTATAAGAGAAACTGAATTGAACCTGGGTGACTGAGTGCCTGGTTTTGCCTTATATACTCATTATTGTTAGAACTAATACCACCAGCTGCAGAAGTTTTTTACTGCAGGCGTAAATCTTTCAAATACATAAGTAAATTCTTTCAGAGTTGATAAAAATCTTCAATGGAATTGACATATCAATAGGCAAAAATCATTCGTGTAGTTTTTTTTTCCTTGCCCCGCGTGAGAAAACTTTCAGAACGATTCTTTCCACCCCAAGAGTATTACAGATTGCTTGGACCTTCAATACTTCTCTTAAATCTTTTGTGAAGTACAATAAACCTGCCTTTCCTTTTTATAGAGCAAGTGGTAGAATTTCACCCCCCATTTAAAATGCAGATAATACATTGTTTGGAGAATTTTGGTTGAAAAGGTAGGTTAAGCTGGAATGAGTCGTCACCTAGGCACTCTGTGTGTGTGTGCATGTGTCGGGAACTTGATACTGTGGGAAAGCTGCAAGGCACCTTCTAAGGTGATGGAAAAGAAATACTGTACTACAATTAGTTTTACTCACAGACGAGAAGAGGATTTTGTTATCGTGATTAATTGCGTCTTGCCCTACATCACCAGAAAGAAAGCAATAGCAGGAGCTGAAATTCTTGAATGATAGGCAGAAAGAAAAGACTTAACAAGTGAAAGGTATGGAAGCAGTCTTGAGATCTCTCTTACTTCTGCTAGCAAATATAACCACAGGCTCTGGCTTCTGAGATAGATGGAAGTGATAAGCAGCTCCGTTTTCAATGACCAAGCTTATTTAAACATTGATTGGGACAAAACTGTTCTTTGTTTTATTAGTATTGCTGAATCTTTGGTACAGAGTTGGCATTTGAGCCAAGGGCTGCCTTTACTACAGACTGGTTTCTAATATTTTGAGTGCCCATTTGATTCCAGGCTTAGAAGCTGAGTTTTCCGTTGGCTTTCATTTGCTTTAATGAAATACTATAATACACTGGCAAAGCCTGTTATCATTTATCCTATTCTCAATCTGACTAGTTCCTCTTCATCTCAATTAGCAGTGGACAAAGGGATGGAGGGGTCACAAATCATTATCATATCCTTGTCGTCTTCTGTGAGCAGAAGCAGGCAGGATCCAGGCTGGTATTGTCCTCAGCTGCTTGCACTGGCTATCTCCCTTGTGCAGCTGCATTTGGAGCTGGGTCAGGGAGCTGGTGCAGAAGAAAACTGCCTTTTCTTTTTTTCTTTTATTATTCTTCAGGTGTATTCCTGGTCAAGTTGGCAGCCAAAGGGGTTGTCCTGTCACAAGGACAGCATCAGGAGTGGGCAGGTAGGACTGAAGAAGGCTCAGGCTGCCCATTAAGCAGCTCAGGTTTGTACTGGGTGAGCATGACCCAGCGTCATAGACTCTCACATTGCTTATTCATTTGCAACTCTTAGTTTTGTTCTGCCCTGCATGTGTGTAACCTTTTCCTTCAGCTCTTCTGAGGTAATTTACCATAGCAAAGCCAGTGCATGCACAGCCTCTACCACAGCTCTCTACAACGTAGTTCCTCAGAGTTTGAGGGTGGTAAGGTAAGCAGTCGAGGTTTTCAAGGAAGCTTGGGAAAAGAAAAAGAGAATAAAAGGTTAAAAATGGAAAACTAAAGGGTGTGTGTCCTGGGGATGTGCATGGAAGGGTGATGGGTGGATGTGCTGGGCTTCTTTGTAAATATTTCCCTAACCACTTGGTTTTGTTCAGTGTTTTTAAGAATATAGACTTAAATGTTCAGCAGAATTATTTTGCATTTAAAAGAGGAATAGGGAGGGGGCTTGAAGTCTGTTCCTGTGATCTGCAGATAAAGGGGGAAACCTTTCAGAGCCACAGTGCAAATAAATTCTGATTGAACACGTGAAGACCCTTGCAGAATTACTGGGCACAAAGGAGATGTGGACTTTTACTTTCTTCAGTATTGAGCAGTAGGGCTTGAAGATCAGGACTTGGAAGCACTACAAAGAAACTGCAGTGATGAATCAAGGAGACTGTGACACAGGGTTTGAGTATTTTTACGTATTATCAAGGGTTGGGTGTAGAATGTTCAGCAGGGGTAGGTAACGGAGAGAAAATGAGACAGCATCTTTACAGCTTCCCTTTTCCTCTCCAGTAATACAGGATATAGGCCGAGGTGCTTGGTCTTCTAAGAGTTGGTGTGAGCGTTAGCTAGAAGCAAATGTTCTCACTGAATGCTTGTATTGTGTGACACCAGGTACAGAAACTTGTGGTGATGTTTGAAAAATGAAATACACGCTGATGAAGAGAAGAGGGGTACCAAAGGAAGTTACACGGGGAATTCCAGTTTAACTGCATAAAGTGTGGAGGAGAATGTGAAAAGTAGAGTAGAAATGTGTTACATTCATGAAGACGAATTACTGCTCTGAAAATAGTCCAGCAAACGAGAGATGTTGCCTCCTTATTTCGCTCTATCTGTTCTCCATTACTTGAGTTAGGCTTTTTTAGCCCCAATTCAGCAGCCACTTGTGCAGCCATATTGTACAGCTGTATGTAGTCCTGCAGAGATCAGTAAGCTTATCCATGACAGTGACATGGACCAGAACTGTCCTGGGTTCAGCAGTAGCAGTCATTTTTCTCCTTCTTAGTAGCTGGTGCAGTGCTGTGTTTCTGACTTTTG
>WYDI02032446.1:0-32439 GCA_009867235.2 Psittacus erithacus | reverse complement strand
ATGGGACTCTAAATTAGGGAATGTAGTGACAGGACAATGGGTAATGCATTAAAACTTAAACAGGGGAAGTTTAGATTGGATATAAGGAAGAAATTCTTTACTATAAGGGTGGTAAGGCACTAAAACGGGTTGCCCAAGGAAGTTGTGAATGCTCCATCCCTGGCAGTGTTCAAGGCTGGGTTGGAGAGAGCCTTGGGCTGCATGGTTTAGTGTGAGGTGTCCCTGCCCATGGCAGGGGGTTTGGAACTCGATGATCTTAAGGTCCTTTCCAACCCTAACTATTCTATGATTCTATGATTATTCCCAAACCAAAGAAAAGGATATTCAACAGGAGTTGAAGTGGTACTTCTGGCAAGTCATTTCACTACTCTGCACTAGGGTTTCCTCACCAATTCAGTGAAATGAAGATTTTGGCTCTGAAGTACTTTGTGGCCAATGCAGTTTACAGATGTAATCTTCAGAAAGATTTAGTTCCAATTTTTAGTAAAAAATTGTACGATAGCTACCACTATCTTTTCATGTTAATATTTAGCTATATTGGCATATGAAATCAAAAGCAAAATTCTAAAGTCCTAACTCCCACTGAGAAACAGCTAGTCACATAAGAAGTCCCATGCTTTCTCAATCTTCTTTCTGATCCCACTTTTCCTAAGGAGAATGAAGAAAATAGCTTTTGTACTCATCTGTTTCAAAACTTCCCATAGAATCTGTAGAATTTAACCCTAAGATAAAGAAAGATGGTGTCTTACAGATTCATAAATTTTTAAGGCAATAAAACAGATCAAATAATTCTTCCTTGTGTTTCTATATTAAGACCGTAAATTCTATTTGAACTAAAACTGTAGCTCATAGAAAATCACTCTTTATTTAAGCAGCTTATTTAATGAAGAAATCCCTGTATCCCTAAATAAATCTCACAAATCAGCTTTCCAGTTTGGCAAGAACCCAGAGTAAAGAGTAGGAAAGTTAAACATAAGATAAAGAGACATAAGAAATAAAATTATGAGAAAGATCTAAATGCAAAAATATTACAGTAGTGATGCTATCAAATTCTGTCTTCTTAAATGACAGAGGAGTTGAATTCATCTGTTAATATTATGTCTTCATGTCAGAAATCTGCAAGGGTTTACACAGTTTCATTATCTCACTCACTTCTGGTCAATCTGTATGTAACCTTTCTGATTTTGCTGTTACACATCTTAGAAACTTTTCAGAATTTGAGATAAACAGATAAAAATCTTGAGAAATTAATATAGGGTCCCTAATCAAAAATAAGATTAAATACCAGCTTTCAGCAGAATTCAAATCCACTGAAACTGCTCTGGGATTTTAAAACATCTCATTAATCTGCTTTGTCCTTTTTGTTTGTCTTCTTCTAGGCTTTGGCCAGGTCCTGAAGCAGAGCAAGCATTTGTGGAACATGCATAGGTTATGTTCATGACATATCTAATAAGGCGTAGTGAAGTGTATTATCATTATGCAAGTTTGTCAAGTGAACATTTTCAAAGCGTATTACGTTTGATTGTTATTTCAGGTCTTGCAATTTAGACTATATTTAACCTAATAACAGGGATTTGAGCATTAATATTCACTTACTGTAACCTTTTTTTTTTTGGGGGGATGTGTTGAAATGCATATCATCATGTCCATCAGAGACAGTCATAAAATAGGAGGCCTCATTTGTAAAAGGAAGCATCTACCTTGCAAAAAAAGTAGAGATTCGACCTCTATCCAAAAGAGCTCTCCTTTCAATATATTGTTAGCTCTGAAAGAGAGACCTTGTTCTCCAGTGAGACTTTTCTATCCTACCACTGGGATGTGCTGCTCTATCTTAAGCAGTATCTCTAGGGTGTACCTGAAGTATTTGGGGTTTTTTTCAGCTGAACTTGGGAGACAAAATTATTTCTTGGATTTGCTTGGGCATCTTCTTAAGCTGTAGCAATATCATGCTCCCTGGCAATCTTCTTGGGTGATTCTGCAGCTGCATGAATGTTTCACTCTTTATTTCTTACCAAGCTTTGACTTTATGCGTTTCCTATTAAAAATCTGAAGACCTAAAGACAAAGCAAAACGGAAGTGTCAAAGTTTTACAACAAATGATTGGTGGCTTTTGCAGTTGGAGGGAGATGGCAATTTGATCTGAGAAGTTGTGACTCTCAGATGTCTCTCCTGTAATGTTTAAAACTAATGTGTAGGATAAGTAGGTCAAAAGAGGAAGCAAAAACATTTAAATGCATTTTTGTTTGAAACAATGGATTCAGTTTTTCTCAGTAAGGAGACATCTGTATTTCTTTAATGTGATACTCTATCTTACGAACATTTGATGAAGTTCAGATTCTGTAAATGCAGTAGGAGCTGGACAAGCGAGAAGCAGCATCTTTGTTCACTTTTCCAAGACTTTTTAAATAAAATTCATCATTGGCTCAGAAGAAGATCATTGAGCTTCTTTTGTGGCTGCATTTGCAGTATTCATCTCATTGTTCCTTTGCATTTTCTGCCCCTACTCTTGTTATTCCTGCTTCTCTCAAACCCACATGAATCAGAAGAGGATCAGTTATACACTACTATAGTAATTTAGGAAACAATCATTCTTTGTTCAAGCTACAACAGTCATATAAGATTTACTCTATTAGTATTATTCAAATAGATTTTATCTTGCTAACTTATCAAGCAGAGCCAGTTAGGTGACTTAAGGTTGATGAGAATGACTACGCAAGAATGCAGTTCACTGCAGTCTGATGTAATGAGTTATCACTGTATTTTTTTTTCTTGCTTTATCTTTTGATTTCCTATCAGAATTACAGTAGAATACATAATAAGTAGCAAAGTGTGATGCAACAGTTTTTCAGTTTAAAAAAAATCGAGTTAAATAATTAGAATTCTCATTGACATATTTACATTCAGTATCTTGTATATTTTCAGTCATCTTTTTCAGGTAAAAATAATTTCACTCCATGGCATGAAATGTCGAAGAGTTAGTGTAGTAAACAATACAGAATAACAAGACTTTCCAAAATTCTTAGCAAGATCTTTTATTGAGCTATGGATTATAATAACTTCACTGCAGAAACAGCTGACTTAGCAGTTGCAAAATACATTCACATGTTCTTTTGCCTGAAAGAAGCTAGGTGGCCAGAACGCTTTCTGTGTGTTTCTCTTACGCATGCCCAGCGTCTAGCCTCAGCCTCATAAAAGAGGCAAAAACAGTGTTGAAAACAGGAATGAAACAGGGGTTAATTGAATTAACAGATGGAGAGTGCCAGAATATCCTCTGTATGTCATGAAGTAGGGAAATAAAAAATGTATGTTATAAATGCAAAAAAACTTAAATGCAAAATAGAAACAAAAGAGGACTGGAAAAAAAATTGTCAATTTAATGAAGAAATGAAGACATTCCTTAAACCTATTGCACAAGACTTTTGAGCAGATGACTTACTTTTACCCTCCCAAGACTCCTCTGACATGAAATCTAATGAAATTTTAACTGAATGCATCATTTCCTAAAAATGCAAAACTTTTTTTTCTTTAATTCCAAACTTTAAAACAAAACTATTCTCACAGTCCTTGAGACAATGTCCATCTTAAAAACCTTAAAAAAATTAAAATATTGAAGTGACACTATGGTTATTATTTGTAATTGTTTAGACCACTGAAGTTTTTACTAGAACTATGATGATAATATCAGTACAGTAACATAAAGAGTGGCAGGAAACATGCCCAGTTATTGAAACTGGGCTGTCTATATAGCTAAGTTTTTAGAAATGTCCATGGTGCATTTTTTAGTCCATAATAGCTAACTCACTTTCCGACAGCTCCTGGTGAGGCTCTGGGACTAGACAGACCAAGGATCATTCCAAACAGGTTTTTTGCGTCCAGCGACATAATTTCTCATAGGCAGTTTTGGACACGGGCTACTGAATGCCAGCTGGCCTCATTGCCAAAAAAACAATCCCAAAAAAATTTAATTTACTGCTATTGATATAGTCATTGTGTCTATCCAATACTTTTGACTATGTGAAGAGTCCAAGCTCTGTTGCTACCATAAGGATGACAGAAAGTCGCACTTCCACAGATTTGCCTTCTGCCTTCATCCACATCCCTCTAACAAGTGGAGCTTTCTGCCCTTACTCACACCAATATGGAATTCAACAGCTTTCCCACTTCTAGATTGATGTTCGATTAAAACCTGATTAAAATTGTTGATTTGCAGCAGTGAGTACTATGCAATGCTACAACAATTTCCTTCTTGGAGAAGTCTGAGATAAGTGCTATTGCACCATTAACTTCCTTTAAATAAAAAGCTCTGTTAAGAAATGGACGAAATATTCAACACTTGCAAACCATCAGTCTAAACAGTTGTTGACTAGTCAATTTTGTGGGTTCACCCATCAGGTTCACTAAAAAACACCTCATCAGATGAACCTCTCTTTGGGGTCCTAGTAGCAGAAGAGGTGTTGGATGCCTTTTTTAGCTAGTCCAGAAGAACTGGAACCCAGCATTGTCTGTGGCTTGCCCTCCATACTTTTTCCAGTCTGCAGTTCCTTGCTTAAGGAAAACTGCCTCAGGCTTCTGAGTCCATTTACTATGCACCTTCTCCAAGCAAGGGTAGGTATTCATCATCCTTTTGCCAGTTACCTAGCCAGCACAGAATTAATTTATTTTTGCAGTCTTTGTGTGTTGTGTTCACAAGAATGGGAGGATGCTCTGAAACCTGCTCTCTCTGCTCCCAGCTAACCATGGAGAAAACACATTTTGGTATATGGCTAGATATTTATCACCCAGCATTCCTATGTATGTCACAGCCATAAAGGTATGTGCTGTGCTCAGACCAAATATCTCTGCAAAAACTTTTCAAAAGGAAAAATAATACATAGTCAAATGACAGCAGTAATGCTTCCCTACAGTATGTCAAAAATGCTTCACAAATACGATTGGAGACTTTTATATTATTTTCAGCACTCAGTTGCCCAGAGGAAGTGGTGAAAGCTCCATTATTCAGCAATTTCAAACTAAGATGAAGAAAGTGCTAAGAGACTTAGTGTAGAAAAATGTTTAACTTTGAGAGGTGAATGAAGAACATGACCTTCTCCATTTCAGATAGTTACAATTTTTGACATAAGTATCATCAACACTGAGCCTTTAGCAGGATGTTAAAATGTCATTTGGAAAGATTCATTATAGCTTAGGGATACCTAAAAAGTAAGGGAATCAGATATGAGTTTTGAAACATATGAAAAAGAAAATTTGGTTTAGAACAAAAAAAAAAAAAAGAAAGTCAATATCTCTTACAGAAAGTTTTAAGTTGCTTTTGGTGTCCTATCTGTATCTACTAAGAACTGTATTCCTTTCAAATAAATTTGAAAGGGTATAGTTGAGAAGGTCAATTTCTCAGATTTTTGGTTGTTTATAATTCTTTCTAGCTCAAAATTAGCTATTTTTCTGGTACAAGTGCAGCTTTTTTTTCAAAAAGAATGTAGCTGCTTATATACCTAAAAGGAATCCAGCTTGTAGCAAAAAGCTTTGCTTGTGTCAGAAAGAAATTCATTCACACTTCAAGATAACACCTATGCCTAGTAAAATATAGACTGAAAAGTAAGCAGATTATGGGAGAGGACCAATGACACTAGTTATGTCAGCTGCTGAGGTTTTAATTAAATCAATGAAGACCAAATATATCTGACACTAGTGAGTGATGCCAGAAGAACTGAGAATTTGCTAACAAAAAAATGAAGAGGTAGGTAAAGCCAAATAAATAAGCCCACCGATAAATGCAGTCAGGATTCCTGAACTCACTGGAATTGCATCACTTTCAAATAATGACCATCATCATGTTTCTGATGGATTTGGTGATTGCAGAAAAGCCAGGTCTCACAGGTGGTGTTATCTTAAATTATAGCTTTGTTTTCTGATGTATGCTGTAGTGCACTTTTGAATAATTTTTCAGATCACGTCCTTGTTATGAAAATGCCATGATCTTTTCTGAGCCATTCACTGTCGTTTCTTTAGCACAGAAAGGCTGTGGTATGGAGAAAAAAGAGGGAGAAGGGCCTCTTACAAACCAGAATCGTAGTCTATCACAGAAATAAGACACAATCCTAAACTCAGGCTTCCCCAAAGGGAAGCATTCTTGAGAGTATAGATGCAAGCATCTTATGTTATAGACAAAAGGATAAAGAGTCTGATCATGTTTGACTACCCTTAATCATCTGTCCTGTCTGAGTCCAGAAAAGAGTCTACTGTAAAGACCCGTAAACTTTGAAGGATTTAATCTTAGTAACAGCAGTTATATTTGTGAGTGTAATTGGCTTTTTTCTGTAATCCATTGTTAGATATAAAGGGAAACTCACAATGAAAATGAGGGCTCCTAATACAGGACATATCTGCAGCTTCAGACTAAAAAGTGGTCATTTTAAATCCCCAGAAAAAGCCTCTAAAATTATTAATACAAGTGATCCCAGGGCAAAGAAAACAAGTTTCTGTTAAGCATGAACCTCCATTCACACAACTTCGGAGACTGGCTTGTTTAGTATGTTAGGCTTTACAAATTAATGAAAGGGATGACTTCATGACTGCAGTTCTTTTAATTTGGCCACCAGGGATGTACTGAAGTTCTAATACAAACTGGTTAGGAAAGACTACCAGCTTTTTAAAGCTGGCCCTGTAATCCCATGAATCAGACTTTAAATAAAATAATCACTGAGGCTGCGTCTTGCTAAGCCTTCCTACTTTCTTCAAGTAGGAAAATAAAGCCAACATTAAATTAACAGACCTCATTCTTGCTGCCCTTCAGGACTGAAGAACTTTTTATTAGACTGTGCAGTAAGAAGCTAGGAACTGATACAACTAAATATTGAATTATAGGCTTTATTTCCTGACTGTTGGTCCTTGGAAATGACGCTCATGCGCATAAAGGTGAGCATGTGCTGAAGAGTTTTGCTGAGCTGAAATGTTAGATCTTTACCCATGCTGTCCATGACGAGTTTTAACTTACCATTGGGACTAATTATCTTCACAGAAGAGGAGCCAGCACGTGATACCCTGGAAAGGATACAGCCTGAATCCTCCTTTTCACTGCTTCTATTGAACTCATTAGTGTAATTGAGTTGAGACTCTATAAATAAATTTAGCTTTTGTTTTCTAAGATGCAGTCTGGACTCATCCTTAGCTGGCAACTGTTTTGACACATCCACATAAGCTGTGACATAGACTGTGTAGAGTATCCTTTTACTAAATCTACCATACACATATTTTATAGGAATATTTCAGACAAATTCCTGGACATCTGTCTGTTATCACTAATATTTGTTCATCTTTCCTTGCAAAAATTTTCTTATCATCGAGACAATTGTTCTCTCTCTATCCCCCTCTCTCTATTTTTTTTTCTGGTAAAATAGGTCCAAAATTATGCTCTAATCTGTTTTAATTAAATTAGATTTTGCATCTAACTTAATTAAAGCACGTGAGGCCTCCATACCTGTAGCACCGAATTGCATTGGTCTTTTCAAAGCTGGGCCTTCACTACATTTTGTTAAAGTATATTTCTCTTCTTTTCCTGCAGACTGAAACTACAGTTGTGTGCCTCCAGCTTGCCAGGCTTTTCCCTTCAAAATTCTTTCTGACTTTAGAAATCTTTCTAGGCCTAGGTCTCTAGCACATACAACCAAGTACAGACTATTAGCAGTTGTCAGAGGCCACATACCCCAGCAGCTTGTGTCCTGCTGGTGCTGTGATCTCTGGCTTTTCTCAGGAGAAGTTACATGCTCCCAGAGCCCTGTGTTTTGATCCTGCTTTCCTCTTGAAGGGAATGTTGCCCACTGCCTATGCCTGCCATTTGCATACCATAGTTATGCAAGATCAACAAACCTCATTGTCACCAAAATTTAATTTTTTCTCACTGCTGGGAAGGATCTTTCAGGTAACACATTGAGCTGACTGAGAGGTAGGGGTCAGGAACTTTCCAAGTTCAGCAAAACTGAGATCCTCCGAAGTGCTGCTTTGAAACGGTAGGTGATAGCAAAGCACCTCTTGTTGGAGAAAATTTGAAAGATTAGGGGATGAAAAAGATCAGTTCATTGTCACCTGAATCCGAAAGCATTAAGGATATGAATAGCAGTTGTGCTTTACTGATTGTTGTTTCTGTAAGATTGTTAGTGTATTACAAAGGTGTATTGACCAACTCAGTGGGAGAGTTGATAGTATCACAATCTGCTAGAGTAAAAGGAAAAGCTGTAAATGCAAACAAGTTTTAATTATGTCTGATATCTTCCATCTCTTTCTTTTCAGGTTAGAATGTGCCTGTTTGTGTTGGCAATCCAGTTGTGTAAATCACATTACGTGGATTGGAGTACTCCAACACTCTGAAGCCCAAAACTTTGAAATGTCCAGACAGAACCATTGTGACAGGATCCTCTTTTCCAAGGCAGAAACACACAGCACCTGCATTACCCAAGATCTTTTCCCTTCACACAGATGGAGATTTAAACACCTCTCTCACTTCCTTGTGAGAGTTGCAAAAGTTATTACAGCACATATCAGAGCAGAGTGTTGTCAGTGCCCCTCAGACCATTTCTCTATCAGAGCATGTCCCGCCCTCTCCACTGAAGCAGCACCTTCTGTGCCAAACAGGCTGGGAGCCCATGCTAAGCTCTTATGTCAGCCTGGCTCCCACAATCAAAATGGTCCAAGTCTACAACATCTGCCAGGTCTATTTACGTATTAAAGCGCACTGCTTGTCTATCAGTTTCATCATACAGCTGTGGAGTCCTTGTAATATAGCAAATAAAATCACTTCTGAACTGAGACTGGGATAGTCTCAGCACCACCAGCAACATATTCAGGTCAATAACCATATGAGGAAACTTGTCTTTACTTCATTTTGGTTTGGCTTTTAATTACAGATGTACTGTCTTCCCCTGCTTTCTTTATTTGCTTGCTGTTTCTCAACTATGACAAGAAGCAGGGGAAGGCGTGAATCCCAGGAGCAGAAGGAAAGCAGCAGCCTGAAGGATAGTGAAAATGAAGGTCTGGCTATGACAGCAAACTTCCCCTACAGGACAGTCTCTAGAGCAATAAAATGTTTTGGTGGGTCCTGTCATGGTGTTTAAACCATACAGCATTTACATCTAGTCTTGGCCTTTACCCTTGCATGCAAAAATTTGACCAGGAAACTTGGCTCAAAACTGGAACTCCCCTGAAGTTTGAAGGGACTCACACTTGAGGTTTTGGAAAAGGCAAAGTAGAAGACAGAAATCCAGCCCTGACTTCCCAAATGCCCAAATCCCAAGCAGTATTTGGATGCAGAAATATTTTTTCAGCTCAAAGTACATGGTAATTATGGGTGCTCCATTCTCAGGCACATTTTGGTAGGAATTTTCAATGTGAACAAAGAACCCTGTTCTATTTCAATATTAAAGATGGAACAAGAGTATTTATTATCTTCTCTATTACACATCGTATTCATAAATTTTTTAAAGTAATGGAAATACATGCATTTTGGAGAAAGTCCTCTGGGAAAGAATTTTTTTGGATCATGGCTAAATGATGTGAGAAGTTTTTAGAGAGGCCAAGAGGCCCTTCTTTTCTGTTCATGTGAATGCTCGGTAGTAGAAACATCCTCTGCCAAGCCAAATGACCTTTTAGTAAACTAAGAAAAAAATACAAGTAAGGGAACCAAAGTCTTGCAGACATCTGAAATTCACAAAGATGCACAGAGAAAAGCCTTTATTTTATTTTTCAAAAACGCACCCTTTGGCTGAGAAATGTCTATAAGCATCTGTGTGTATAAAACATCTGAATGAACTGAGTAGAAGTGACTGTGAATTCTGTATTTTTGAAAATGCGTTTGCTGAACACTGTAGAATGTAAGAGGATTCTGCAGAAGTTCCTTTCTGCTTGAAAAAAGCACCACAAGATGGCATCTTCTGAAGAGAATATCTAAAATTTAAATGAAGGAAAAAAAGCATTTTGTGAAGGGCTGTTATTGAACATATGGCGAACATGAATGAAAAATGCCACAAGAACTAAGCAATAAACTGGGGAAGCATAATGTAATCTTTGGCATTTATAAATATGCAATCCATGACTGAAAGCATTTATATACATATTTAGCTTCCAGTAATTATATTGTGCACGCATGTTACACACCTGTAACAAATGTACTTAAAAAAGCTACTGAGCCAATAATGGTAGCTGCAAAATACAAACACATCCCAGTTCCTTTAATTAGTTCCTTTAATCAAAAATGTATTTTGGTAAATAATTATGGATTTAAACAAAAATTATGAAAGCTCTGGAGATTTAACTGGCAAGGAGGTGTAGATGAGAAACAATATTGTTCCTCACTGCAGCAACTTTTTCTCTTTCTAAATAATGTAGCTGTAGATTTGTGTGCAACAAAGATACCTCATATTTTGCATATACACAGAGCTGGTATGTATACAGGCACACTTCTTGAAGGATATTTCTTTTTTCATCTTTTTTTTTCTCTAAACAGCTATTAATGGTGCTCCTGAATGAAATTATTTTAAAGATAATATGACTTTTAAAGTAATGGAAAAAAGTACAAACAAACTAATAACCTCCCCTGGCAAAACATTAACAGACATCAACAGAATTGTATTAGCAGGTGTGTCTTAAAGTATTACCATTTAACTTCTCTAGCATCAACATTAACGGGTATCTAATCCAAAATAAGTGATTTCACGTTTTCTGGCTTAACATAATTGGAGTTTTGATTCCTGCATACACACTGTCCAAAGTATGTTCTTCTTACAATGTGTACATACTGGCCATCCTCCCCACCTCTGCCAACGGAATTTCTTCCATGTCCAGGACAAACGGGAATATGGTGGCAGGGAGTCAGGTTGAGGCAACGGCCAGCAGATCAACAGGCCAAAGTGGGGTGCTCAGTCCCCTGACTCCCCTCCAGCAAACAAAGCTTTAACAACCTGCTGGTCTTGAGGTCCCTGAGATGAAGGGCTGGGCAGTCAAAGCAAATATGATCATACAATGCCCTGGTTTTACAAACTGTTCGGGGAAGCAGGAATGGTGAGGATCAAGAGTGGCCTGTGCAAGCTGATTTTCAGTCCTAAGAGATTTTCAGGGAACATAGTTATCAATAGAATGGTCCAGTGGTTTTGTTATGGATTCATTTTTTGGCTCAAGATCTCCCTCTGTCTTCTCACAAGTATGAATAGGATCGATGGTTTCCTGTTGACACTGGTGTGTCTCTGGACAGAAAGCATTTTTCTGCATTACTGGTAGAGCAGACGTTGGTGTGGTAATTCAGATATTTACCAGTGTGGCTGTCAGCTTGTCCAGTGCCAGGAATGATGGCAATATATCTGTCTCTGGAGAAGGAACTGTTTGTTCATTTAGCCTTCCTCTTTTTACTGTGTACTCCCACAGAAATAAAGTAAATGCTTTGTGGTGATGCATCTTAGACAACTGAGCCCTGGAGATCTGCCACACAAGCCACTGAAATATAGAGTGCATACCATTTACTATTCGAAAGACTTTTTAAAGCCAATACTATTAGGTCATTGAATCAGAACACAGCAGATATGTGGTTAAAATTGTGTGTTATTCTTTCCACTTCCATACGCAGACTTCTAGATCAAGCACTTCTGAAAAATAGCCAGTGATGAAATATTTGTTATATTAAATTTAGACACTAGAGAACATCCTTTCCCTAATTATGAAAGGTTTGAAATATTTCAATATCTGAAGCTGAACATTTTTTGCTTCAGATAATTTAATTGAATATCCCAGTTCTTAACACATGGATTTGCTATAAATGCTATCCTGCCATAAAATCTGGTTGCTTCATAGAACATATTATTGGCAAATTATCTTTTCTAATATTATGAGAAAATTAACAGCACAATAAAAATTCAACAGAAAATAGGTTTTCTGAAAATTAATTGTTAAACTATGTGGCCACCACCTGTAGAATGGTAATTTTTTTCTTATATACTGTAATTTTACATCTCTGCAAGATTATATGGATAAATTAAATAAATTGGCATTGTGTGTTTTTGGATTTAAATATCCAGGACATTGGATTTTTAGAACAAAATGTCAAACAAAATATTTAAGTGCTGGTCGTTTGCCAAATGGCTGAAACCACACAGCCAGCAATTCTATCTTATGGTTAACAGATCTGTGATTTGCAAGTATGGAATTTATGGTTTCCGGTACTGTGATAAGATAATATGTTTTCATTTATATCAAGCACAATAGGCAAAAAACTACATATATATATGAATGATAAATGAAGGGAGGGAAAAACAGGGAAATAGATAAAAGCAAGAGCCACATTACAAAACAAAATATGGAAGAAGATATCTAGTATATTCTGAGGTTCCTATCAGTCACACTGAGCCTTTCACAAACTTCCAAATTATGTCAGCCTGTAAAAATGGATTGCTTCACTTTCTAGGTAAGTCAGTGATATGTGACTTCAATGAACACAGTGCCTTTATAACAGTCATTAATCTTCATGGAAAAAAGTACTGTATATGCTCTGGAATGTATTGAATCCATTCTCCTCTGAAACCTCATCGTTGCTCCTGTAATTACCATCTGTTTCTAACTTCTGACATTCTGCATCGGTGGCAAAGACTATTCAAGCTTCTGTACACAATATGAGCTAAGATAGTTAATACATTTTTATATAGTATGGCCATTTTTCTTAAAGCAATATGTAAAATTTAGCTTGTAAAGCAGAATATAATGTACTTCTGCTAATGCTGATTCTATGCCAGTTTAAACAAAAGTAGGAACTGGATACAATTTACAGACCTTGCTGTGAGCAGCCCATACATTCTGCTTGCATGTGTGTCAGATCACAAAAAGTCCTTACAGAACAAAACTTTGTTGTAAGAGCAAAAAAAGAAAAGAAAAAAAAAATCCTGTATCAGCACATTTTTGTAACACAGGCAATTAGCTAATGTAAAAAACATGCTTGTGTAAAGGAGTCAAGTTATATTTCAGTCCTGAAAGAAAAGGTTGGACACTCATTAGGAAAACTTCCAGATTTGCGCTTTGGACCTTGAACCAAATTGGGCACTCTTGGAATCTCTATTTTAACATAGACCAGATGACTGAAGGATCACAATGTAGTGGTTCTGAGCTTCTGTCTTACCTGGCTTCAATTTAAACTCTTGCAAAGCTTGCAAACTTGCAAAGATTTTTCAAAAGTAGAACAGCTTGACCATCGGGTTGCTTCTACCCCAGGGTTCATTGTCCTGCTTGAAGGTTTACTTGGATTGCTTGTTTTAACTCCAAGTGGTAAGGAAAACCCACGTAATGTGACCTTCCAACCCTCGTGCCATCAGCTTAAAAATAATGATTTCTCTACTGACTGACATACTGGGTCAAGTTTTGAGGAAAACATAAAAAGCCCCAAAGAACTACAGATTCCACGATAAATTCTAAAAGTCAAAGAAAACTTTTCAAGAATATGAACACCATGGTTTTGGAGGAGTAGGTAGAAGGAATTCTCCCTTGAAGACAGCAGGCCAATACTTCAAAAAATAATCTTAATTCCTCTATACATTGAGCCGAGAACCTGCATCACTGTGGCATGTCAAGTAATTTTGGGGCATGATCCAAAACCCACTGAAACAGATGGAAACAATCCAGTGGTGAATTTCACAGTTGACTCCATTGAGCCTGTCTAGCAGGTACCTCATTACATCTGCGATCTCTACTTCACACCCCCACAAAAATAAAAGGGAAAAATAAAAGACAAGACAATGTCATAGCCTCCAGCTGATAAGATTTTACTTGTTCTTACACGTATATTCATCTTATACAGGCCACAGCTGTCCCATTTTGATGTTCTGAGGAACCCTGACACACCTCTGTCTGTCAAGAAGAAAAGAGCTCCAGGGCCTTCTTCAGGATCCTCTCTCCTGGCAGCACTTTACAGTGTTCAGGAGCACTGAAATATTGCTCTTTGGATCATGGCAACAATGAGTAGGATGGATAATATGCATGGGTTGGGAGATAACAGGTATTTGCCAGCCCACATATTTTACTTATTTGTCCCAGCTTGACAATATTTTCTTAACTTGATGCCAAAGTATCAGCTTATCTCATCTTTTCTTTGAATTGGGTTCTGTATAATGTATCTTTAGAGAAATACAACTATAGATAAAAGAGTTATTTGTTTTTTCCTTTAAATTGTTGAATATGAAAGCATCAGGAGATTAAATAATGTGGAAAGGGACTGGGTATCTAAGCTAAAGAGCAATGTTGGCACAAGAACTATCATGCATAAACCAGCCAGGATCTTGGTCTGGAAACCATAATAATTCAAATAATTAGAGCAATATTATTGTGTAATTACTTTCCTGGGGTTGTAGTATGGACTAGAAACCTAACCAATTTTGAGATAAATTTACGAACAGGACTAGAAGAAGTGGTTTCTGAAGTAGCAGGGGGCTTGAATCAGTGACACAAGAAGTACTTTCCAGTACCGGATCATACAATCATAAATTAAACTACTGCTGCTCTACTTCTCTCCTTCAAGTAGTAGCATAGAGCAAGAAATTAGTTTCATGTCTCTACAGTCAATTCTCTGTTATCCAGTATGTTATGAGATTGAGTTATCCTGGGTGATGGTAGTGGAACATGTTGGCCAGGCCAGATTAAGGCTGAATCTGGCAGAAACATGCATTTTGCTTCCTGCATCCATATCCCGAATAAATAAACTCTGACAGACGAGAGCTGAATCCTGGAGCTCCTGGCTGCCGGTGTTGGGCTCTTGAATATTCCAGGCAGGGAAACTTAACATGGGCAAAACACTTAATAGTGTAGAACCACTAACCCTTTTACTGCACATTCAGGCTTGAAAATGCTGAGGAGCTCTGTGGAGACACCTAGGCAGTTCTGCCCAACTAAGCTTCTTAGCTCTGGCTTAATGCCTGTCATGCCAGAGCCTGTTAATTCAATAAAGAACAACCCAGCTATGCCTATGTTTCCCTCTTGCTGCTCTGCATTGCAGGAGCTACTTTTGGCCTGAAAAAGGGCTGGACCTAACATGGCTGTTTTCAGCTACCTGTCTGTAATAAACTCTCTCAAAATACGGCCTGTTGCAAGCAGGAAGCACAGATCCCAGTGTGATCCTTTAGGGGCTAGGAAACACCTGGCTCTTTGGAGACTTTTCTGGTGAGTAGTGTTGAGAATAGGTTGTTTTATTGCCTGCAGATAACAATGTGATTCTTGCTATTTTGATATATTAATGACACAGGATACATACATACATTATGCACCATACCACACACAAAAATTTAAAGCTGATAAACATTCAGTTCCCATGGAACATCTTAAATTTGCCTCTTACAGGTTCTGTGCAGTGGCAGAGACTTTTCTCTCCTCCAAATTGTTTGTGGTTTGTTTTTTTCTTTTCTAAAAGTATTCAGCCAAAGGGAGACACCTGTTGCATAAAATTTCACATATATGTTTTACATTTCCGACATTATAAATCTCTAACTATCAGAATGTGGAATGTGCCAGACAATGACAGTCCTCACATACACATCATCTCCTAGCTGCTCTCTTAGATTACTAAGCGTTGATCATAGTTGCAGGAAGAGTTCCTTCTCTGGAGAAACTTTTTTACTGTTTTGAAAGGTCTTTTCTATGGAGCAGAAACCCCCTTAATTTTAAAAGTATTTCCCTGGAAATAACTTTTTCTTTCCCACATCTTATTCTTCTTCCTGGACAAAAGAGCCTGGATGCCTTCAGAGCCCTGGCCTTAGGACCAGAAGACAGATGCTGTAATCACAGGAATTCCCAGACCTTCCATATGGCAAAATTGCTTGTGAAATGTGAATCCTGGAAATTCAGAGTTCCTGAACATGATCCGACAAAATAAATAGTTTTACTGGCAAAAATCCTAGCTGGCCCTATTTTTACTGGCAAATCCAAGGAGCTTGTCTGAACTGTCCAGGACAGCAGGTGACTGGAGATCATCTCTCTGGTCAAGACACACAAAGCTGGCCATTCATGAGATTCAAACTGAAGAAGAGGTCTGTATTTTTCTCTCTGATAAATCAAGTGCTGAAAGGTAGTACTGAAAGTACTAGGCAAAGAAGGGAGCTGGACACACTCTTCCCTGGAGCTGGGCAACCTCTTCTGAAGACATGAATTCTAACTAGGGCAAACAGCCTCCCAGCCCTGCGTAATTTCTCTGATTCTCAAGGGATTCAGCCTCAGAGCTCCTACTTCCCAGAGGAGTACCTCTAGGCTATAATCGGGATTGCAGAGCAGGGGAAGCCTCCAGTGACTGTCTGACGCAGTAGGAATAAACAGCTGGGTGGACGAGGAACAGGGCTGTCCTGCGCAGTGAACAGAAGGAGAATAGCAATTGTAACTCCTCATTGCTACTGTCCAGCACCGGTGTCCAGCCACCCCATCATCTGACATAGTCGCTTCCAGTTGAGGGAGGTCAGAAAAACCTAAGTGTGTCTCCAAGGCTGATTAATGCCTGATATGCTCTAAAGGCCAGGGCTATTCTCACACAGGTGAGATTTAGCTGAATTGAGTCCCAAAACCAGACTTCAGCACTACAATCAGTTAGATTTGCAAGCGATGCCTGCAGTTTTTTCATCTGGCTGGGATGTGAGTGCTGCATCTGTGACTTGAAATAACTGGATGAAAAGACTAATCAAGACATACTTCTCTGTTAGCTAAATAATAGCTTGGTGTAGCTAAATGTCTCTAAACAAACCTGACAGATTTTTATGCACTTCCACATGGAGGAATTTTAACATATGTGCCTAACCGGCTTCATCTTTGGTAACCCATGAAAGATGATAGGTGGATGGTTAACAGTTGGTGCCAGAATCAACATTCTTTCTTTTCCTAGAAGCTGAAGATTTAAAGATTTTCCCATCAAAAGGATTTATGCAAGGATTTATGGATCCTGAAAAAGTTGGCTTAACCTGTACTATTCCACTGTCTTTTGGAAAATTTATTTTTAACTAACTTTTTTTTTAACATAAAAATAGTGAGCACTCCCTTATAAAGTCCATGAGATCACATTGTGAGCCTGCTCATTATCTTCTCCTTTATTTAACACTTTTGGAAGACTTGTCATAATACTCATCAGTGGAAAAGCTGCTAATTGGCACACACTATACATTAGTAGTAATACATTGATCAGTAACTAAATGCACTAAATCCACACATGCAAGAGCTCTAGAATTTGTTATTCAAATTAGTTTCTTTTCTCTGGCAGCTGTATCCGCTTTTCCTCACCTTAACAACTATGACCCAGAGATCATTACTTTTGATTTATTCTGGTGTAAATTACAACAGAATTATGTTTTCATCTATTTATTTATAAAAGGGTTGTTTTCTGACCTGTTCTGAAACATTTGAAAGGGAGATAAACACTGTAAAAGTCTTACAAAAGGTAGCAGTAAGGAAAATTGAGTCCACAAAGACCCTGCTTTGTCATGCAGATTTTAACTGTGGTCAGAAGTTCATCAAAATATCAGTAATAAAAAGGAGAAGAGCTGAAGACAGAATATGGAAAAAAAAAATAGACAAATACCCATCCAACTAGGATGTCAGATCAGCTGGCCCTGCTGTAATTCACCTGAGGACACTTATAAAACTGCCTGAAATAATTTCCAAGCTACTAGCGATTGTCTTTGAGAACACACAAGGGAATAATGAGGTTCTGAGAGCCTGGAAAATGGCAAATGCAGAGACTATCTTTAGAAATGGGAAAAAGAAGGAGTTACAGAGGACTTACAGAGGAATCAACCTCAGTTCCTGGAAAAGTACTGGAACAATAATCAGCTAATCTATTTGTAAGCACTTGGAAGATAATAGAGGTAAGCAAGAGCCAACATGGATTTGTTGAGAATAAACCTCTCCAAAATAGCTTCACTTCTACTTATGATGGAGTAAGAGGCCTTGTGGACAGGAGGCAGTCAATAAATGCCAGATATCTCTTGAATTTAGTCAGAATTTTGACAGTTTCTCACATAACATTCTCATAAGCAATTTTAAAAAATATGGTGTTAGTAAACTATAGTAAGATCAGTGCAAGACCAAAGCAAAATGGTAAGTAGGATTGCTATTTGTCTTAGAGCTAGTGCAGGGGTTTGGAAAGAGATTGGTATTATTCTTTTTATGGATAACACTAAATTGGGATAACCCTCAAACACACTAGAAGGCAGTAGTACAATCCTCAGACTGGAAGCATACTCCAAAAAATGAGAGTTAGGTCAGTAAACATACTCAGGGATATCGAATGGTCTGTGCAAACAATCTGATCAACAGGCTGGGTAGCAATTCTTCAGGAAAACCCCAGAGGGTCATAATACATCTCAAAGTCTGCATGAAACAACGATGTCATGTGGCTGGGGAAAGAGGCAAATATTGTTCTGAGATGTATAAACAGAAATTTCATCTATAAGGTATGCCTGCTTAATATGCTAAGACCACAGCAGGAGCACAATGTCATGTTTTCAAGGTCTTTATTCAAGAGATGTAGAAACTATTTGGAAAAAGTACAAAGAATAATGATCAGAAGTCTAGAATGTATGATCTATGGAAAAAAATATGCCAAAAGAATTTAGAGTGTTTAGACTGGAGAAGGGGTGGCTGAAAGGGGTGATAACACTCTTTAAATATGTAGAAGGTAATAAATAGAAGCAAATGTTCTGTCTTTAGCAGGCAGAGATTGTAGGTGCTGTAGCTCAGACCCAAATGACAAAACCCTGTCAATGAGCAGAGCGAGGACTGGAACAGGGTGTTCAAAGACATTGAGGACTCTCTGTCGCTAGATGTTTTGAAGATCGGCATTAGACAATCATCTGCCAAGAATGGTTTGAATATAGCCAGTCTTCTTGTGGAGAAAGATTCGGTGACTCCATAAGGTTTCTTTCACTCTGTTTTCTGTGACTTATGGTAAATATAATCTGACAATAAAATATTGTATTTTGGCCCTTTAAATTCAGTATGTGGGCGTACTGTTTCCTTCTAAAACAAGACATTTTTATAGTATCATATTGCTAAAGAGACCACATTTCAGGGAAGGAAAATGACGCAGTTGAAAACAAAAAAAATTTCTTCAGTACCTGCTGTGTTACACTTACAAAGAAAACAAAATGCTCTCAAACTAAAAAGTACAGCACATAGTTTGGATAGTGCATTTGGATGTGGCTTTCAATGAGAAGTTATGTAGCACATACTTACTGTATTGGACTTATTGGACTGTGTTGTTAAGGCAGTGCCCTGTAGCAAAGACTCATCACCCCAAGATCATAAACCACCATAAATAATGAGAAGCAATATTAGGGGAAGCCCCTGACTCAATTTTTCACTCAATTTTTAAACCACTTTTTTATAGTTACCTCAGTACACAATGCAATTGTCAATGACTATTACATCTTTCACTGCCTTTGTAAGGTTTTAGTGAAATTTGTAATGCAACACAGCACATCAGTGCAACTTCAGCATGCAGCTTTCCATAAGGGGTCAGTGTCCAGGCAGCAGAGTCGATGCTGGAACCTGCGCCCCTGAAGTCTCTGAGCTGGTGCTCCTGAGCCCTGTGGCAGCACTGGGAGGCATCAATGGGAAACAAAGGTCCCTGTCTGCCCACCTGACCTGCTGCCTAGGAAACTTGTATCGGAGTTGTTCTAGAGAGGCTGATGTGGCTTGTCCAGCATTGAATATGCTGTCCCTTGCTGCTTTTCCGCAGGGGAAGCAACAGTATTTTCAGGAACAACCTGAAGCATATCAGGCATTTCCGCAAGACTTCAGAGTTCATGGTCAGTGTTAAGGGGACCCCGGTGATGTCCTTTCAACTCTGGAGATGATGGTGTAGAATTAGAGGAGGACTGAATGGATCTGCAAATAAACAACTAGTTTCACTGCTGGTTTTAACGAGGATTCAGCTTTTACAACCCTGGGACCTCCTTTGAGGATGAAGGACTGCTTGGAAGAGGTGGGCTCCACTTGACTAAGTGAAATAGGCTGGCCACCTTGGTGAGGAGAGCTTTAAACTAAGAGTGATGAGGAAAGGAGAGAATGATCAACAATGAAGTGAGGAGGTGGAGTACTCTTTGGAGTGTGGGGTGATATGAATGTGGCAAGGAAGAAGCAATCCAAGTTTCTAGTGTGCCTTGATAACAACACTCTAACACATGTGATCAAGGAACCAACAAGAGTACAGGCTCTGCTGGACATACTTGCAAACAAGAAACAACTGCTTGGGAATGTGAAGGCTGGGAGCAGCCTTGGCTGCAGTGAAAACAAGATGGTGGGCACATGACAAAAAGCAGAGTCACAGACCTGAACTTAGGAGGCCAGACTTTGACCTGTTCGGGTAGCTGCTTGGAAGAATCCCATGGGAATTAGTCTTAGAGAGAAGAGAGGTCCTGGAGAGCTGGTGGATATTCAAGGATTACCTTCTTCAAGATCAAGGAACTTCCATTCTCATGTACCAGAAGTTAAGCAAAGGCAGCAGATGGCCTGTATGGGTGAGCAAGATGTTCCTGGTAAAACTCAAGCACAAAAAGATGTGGAAGCAGGGGCAGAAAGGGATATGGAGACACTGTTCAAACAGGAAGAGAGCTAGAAAAGTCAAAGTCCATCTGGAGCTGCATACAGTGAGGGATGTGAAGGGCAAGAGGAACTTCTGTGAGTAAGTCAGCCACAAAAGGAAGACCAGGTAAATTTGAATGGGGCAGGGGAACTTCTGACAAGGGTCTGGAAAAGTATTCTCTTGGCTTCAATCTTTACTGGTAGGACAGGCCTTCAGGAATCCCAGAACTCTGAGATCAGGGAAACGTCTGGAGCAATGGAGACTTATCATTTGTGGAGAAAAATCTTATTAGGAAGCACTTAAACTGGACATACATGTCTATGAAACCTGATGGCAAACTCTGAGTGCTGAGGGAGTTAGCTAATGCCACTGTGAGGCTACTCTTGATTATCTTTAAAAGGTTATGGCAATCAGGGAAGATTCCCAAGGGTTGGTAGAAAGCAAATGTCACCCCTATTTTCAAGTAGGGAAAGAAAGAGAACCTGGGGAACCCCAAACCTTACTTCAAACCCCAGTAAAGTCCATGGAGCAAAACCACCTTGAAAACATTTCTAAGCACATAAAGGACAAGAAGGCGATTTGGAGTGGTCAGCACAGATTTACAAACCTGATACTGAGGTGACTGGCTTGGTGGATGAAGTGTGAGCAGTGGACTTTGGTAAAGATTTTGACTCTCACTTTCTCCCATAATTATGCACTGGGCTCTCTGATAGTCTTCAGAGACAGATTTCATAAAGGAGTAGGGGTATGACATTTTCCTGTATTCCTTTGTCAGTTAATAGCCTTGTGATGGTCCAAACTCTTGACAAGCTGCATTCCCAGCTAGAAAAATGCATCATGCCATTGTTTAAACTGTCTTGAATCCCTTTAGGCTACAATAGCCACATTTACAAATAGTATAGTCAGGAGGTTTCTTTTCACCTTTGCCTACCATTGGGATGTCACTTTGATAGCAGTTTGCTAGTCAGACTAAGGTTATCAAAATCACATCATCAAAGTCTGTGGTGGTGATTTTCTTTCTCTGGTCTCTGAAGTTGGATTACAGATATATAGCTGGCTAGATGCACACACATAGGATAAGAAAAAAAAAACCAAAAAAACCAAACCAAAACAAACAAACAAACAAAAAGCAAACCAAAAACCCTCAGTTTCATCAGTCTGAAGTAATTATGCAGTTATCTAGGGAGTGAGAAGGTAAACTTCAGCCAGTAATAACTAATCAACCTTAATTCATTAACCCCTGCGTTGAATAGTGCATGCACAATCACTGCAGTTGCTTTTCTCTGTCTCCTAGATGCAGAAATCCAGACAGCCACCAAATCAGTGAAATGCTTAGGAATGTGCCAGTTTCCATCACTCCTGGATGCCTAAGCATGAAAGTGCAATCTTGCACTTAACCCATGAGGATCAGAGCAAGAAAGTAAGCAAAGTAAATGATTGGCAATGATTTCAAAGTGACAACATTTTGGGAAATAGTATGTCTGGATAAGTAGGATATTTTCAAGGAGGAATGTGCAGATGCCAATTTTGCTGCTGACCTGCTGGGTAGTTTTCAGGAGGTCCTTTCAGTTCTCTGTGATATATTTATACCATCTGCACATGGGGATTAAAATGTCTCTTCAGAGTGCTTTAAGATTGATGAGAGCTATAAAGATGATTTTCACAGTACTTACCCACAAAAGAAACACTGCAGGCAAAAAAAGATGCCTCAAGCTTCCAGTGATGCCATGCTAATCAAGGGTTTATTCCAGGCCTAACTTGCACCATGTTTTCATAAAAAATTAAATGTACCAGACTGCTGAATGTATTGACCCTGTGCAAATAGGTACTTTGCTTGAAAAACTAGGAAAATTGATCGCTTGATATTTCTTCAGTAACATAAAGTTATAAAACTATACACAGCCTTCTAGCAATTCACCTCAACAAAACCTGCCAGCTAGGCAGGTCAGTGTTTATAGCAGCCTTTTCATTTCGAATTTTGGCCAGAACATGCTACTGATATACCTTCAAAAGACAGATCCACACAGCTTAGCAATTGAATGCATTTAAAAGCATATGGTACATACCACGAGATGTTAAAACTTACTAAGCAGATACTTGGTGGGTATCAATTTGTAAGTAACAACATTTCACACTTGAGAAATACCTTAATGCTGTTTAAAAGTGCTCATTTAATAGCAAGAAACTTTATTTAAGTCATGGAAAAAAAATATTTGTTAATGCAACAATGATGGCCCCAAAACAATAAGATACTTAAACATGGTACTGTGGTCCAGCCACAGATTTATGCTAAGCACTAAAAGAAACTCTCATCCATTAATGTCAGCCAGTGTGCTCACACACTAGACCGCTGGACTGGAGAGCAGCTGCAAAATTTTCCTGTTTCTGTACAGCTGTATCCAGTCTTTCTGAATAACTGCTCTGATTTATAAAGGGTAGCTCTTCCTTATTAATTCAGTGCTCGGTTGCATTATTCTAGCCTGTTTGTTTTTTCAGTTGTCCCAGTGTACTAGTGCAGAAGTGACACAATGCACTTAAAATACTAGCAGTAGCTGGGTATCTGGACAGGTTTTACTTTAGACTAATAAAAACAAGAAGCATTTAGCATGTCCCTGGATAAGTTAATACATAGTTTTATTATAAAGTAGTCATTCATCATAGGAGAAGACTAAACTCAATGACCTAGCGAGCCCCATCCTGGTCAAAGTTACTGTGAGACAAGGACCAAGGCCAAAAATTTTACCAAATACATAAAATGAGCGCATCTTTTTAAATAGTTCTCAAAATGCTCAAAATGTGTCTCAAAACCAGCGTTTCACATACCCTTGTTCCATCATGAATTCCAAGCAAAATGAACATTTATGACATTTAAGTCTTGCCAGTTACAGTTCATGCATGAAACCCTGGCCTATTTGTGATTTCAATAGGGGTAGGATTTCACCCCATATTCTTGACACACTGTAACTCTGTCCAAGGTATACCACAGAGTTGTCCCGAAAAAATAAAATTAAAAAAAAAAAAAGACAGGGAAAAAAAAATTTTTCTGCATTAAAACTGTGTTTCTGTTTTCTAAATTTTCCTGTTAAGTAGAATATTTCTGTTGGTATTTGCTGAAGTACACATAAAACTGATTAATAGAAAGAGTGGTTATTTTAAAAATCTAGCTCTAATCGGAAGATATCACTTCATATTATTTGGCTGACATTTCAGCAGCAAATAGTGAAGTTTCTGTAATGGAGAGAGAGTATCAAATGTGTGCTTTGCAAACTTGTCAACAAAAAGGATTTTACTAACCTTATCATGATCAGATAATAATACTACATTTGGGCATAACATTCCAAATTGTCCAGTTTCTTTGTGTCTCACATAGGAGCTTCAGACATTCAGAATACCATACAAAACATAAGAGCAGCTAAAACTAGAAGAAGAAATTTTCCAGGAATACAAGGTCGTGTGTAAGACACTTGATGGAGCAGTGTAGTTCTTCACGGGAGGAGGTGATAGATCTAAATACCCTAGTGTAACAGTGTGCAGAAACACTAGCTTGGGCACCAGAATTTGTAAAACTGTGTTAGTCAGCACTGAACAAAAACTAATCTGCCTGAGCAGGCATGGCACAGCATCACCATCAACACAGCCTGACTATTTTGTCTTGGAGCTGCCAAATCACTGCTAGTTTAGAGGGTGCAGAACCACACGTCGAGCCTGGAGACATCTAGTTCAGTCAAGGGTCAGCTACAGCACCTTGCAGTATTGTATCCAGTTGGGTTTTGACTGTCTCCAAGGATGAACACTCTGCAACCTCTCTGGGCAACCTGTTCCAGCGCTTGGTCACCTTCACATTAAAAAGTTCACTTTTTTCTACACCTAAATGGAATTTTTTATATTTCAATTAGTTCCCAAGGCCTATTGTCTTGTCACTGGGAATCCCGGAGAAGATCCTAGCTCCATCTTTTTCAGTGCACCCCACTATCACATTCATAAAACCTACCCTTCTCCAGCCTTCTCTCCTACATGCTGAACAGCCGCAGCTCTCTCTGCTTCTGCTTTTATGACATATTTCTGCACAGCACTGTTCTGTACTCCATAGCATAGCTGTGACCTGAAGGAGATTTTTTAAATATTATTTTACAAGAATCCTAATTTTGCAGCCACATACTTCCTGATTACTATGATCCATGTACAAGAATATTGTAAACCCATTTTCCTAAAATACCAGGAGAACATAATATGAAAAGGAAGTACAAGTTCAGGGCTCCTGTGTCTAACAGACCAATACTGGGGGCAGCGCTGGAAGTTAGTGATTTCCTCAGAAATGCATGCCTGAAGCTGAGGATAAGGTTTCATCCTGTGCACATCTGTAGACTCCTTAGTTCCATATATAAGCAAGATGTCCTGACAACTCCTTTTCTCTTCACCTTTTTTGTTCATTCTCTGGATTATGGCCTCTTTCTTCAAGTGACATCTGGCTGTGTCTTCTGGATAGAGTTCAGAGACTGGGAAAAGAACTGGCTATGCTGGTTGGTTAAATCTTTATTGTTCTCTCTCTTGGTTTCAAGACCGTGTTACAGAGGCCTTGAAATGCATTATAAGCATATGTACTGTATGTGAATGAATGAGGCTGGATTGGCAGTTATCCAACAATGACTGTGCCTAAATGCAATTCTAACCCTAACCACTTCACTAAAATGCTGTAACAGGACAGCATCCTGTTGGCACCACACCATGACTTAAAAAAATGTGAATCTGGTTTCAGCTCTTTGGGGATTTACAGTTCCTACCAGCCTTCAGTTGCTAGATGTCTCAGCTTTTTCCGATAGCACTCATCCTAACCAAAATATTGTGCTTCTGTACTGCAGCATACTGCAGGTTTTTCTTATCTGCTTTGGGCCCTAAATGAGTGGTCAGTAGCGCTGAATTCCTGCAAAATTTATATAGTCAACAGCCAGGTCCTTGCTGCCTTGTAGGGAGTGTACTTTGATACAGAATGCAGAATGATGCACAATGTTACACCATAGGGCCAGCCAGATGCCAGGATGTGAGCTTGTTCTTTGAGTTTATGCAGACGACTGTGATGTATCTGGTGTAACAGCCTGGGCACAGCAGCTTGGTGGCAGATGTGAGGGATTTGTCATGCTGACCGTACAAATCTCGGACTGCCATTCAGAGGCAGATGTGCCTGCTGGGTGTGTAACACACAGCCCACCCAGTGAATTTAGAATGGACTGGAATTACTTTTTAAGCTGTGATTAATGAACCTAGGCTTCCTCCTGGTCTCTGCACCGATAGCTTAGGTTTCTGCTTCCATCCTGGCTCAAGTGTGCACAAAGCCTTTTCCCTGCTACCTCAGGCACTGTGCCATCCCTCAGTAATCATGTTTTCTTCTGTCTGCTGCCACTAAGCAAAGTTGAGCTGTTCTTTGAAAGATACACAATTCAGCTCTTAACATCAGAAGACCTCTCTGTATGTCAGTAGATTCTAATCCTACTTTGAAAAGTTGATCCTTTTTTTCCCTTGGTTGCTGATATAATTTTATTTGCACTGTATTTATGCTTACATCGCAGTCACAACTTATACTTACATATTTACCATTAATACATTTTACTTGCTCAAATAATTATTACATTATAGCAGGACTATAGTTTGTTTTCCATACCCATCCTCCAGGCTTACAATCTCTTTCACAAAACATATCACTAAGATATTCAAGCATGATTTATACATTTGTTGAGAAGAGATTGGAAGATAACCCCAAATGAATTTACACAGGCTGCTAAACAAGTAACACATCTCCCTTTTTGATCAGAACGGAAATAAACCCATTGACAGAGGTACAGAACCTTCCAAAGGCTGGTGTCATTCCTATGAGTCATTCATGATATAAACACTTGTAAGGTTAATATTCTTGTGTATTTTTTATACTTACATGAACATATATACATATAGCTATTTATATGGACACAACCTGTATACATCCTCAACATTAGTATGTTTTAATTGTTCTTGCATTAAACTGTTTTAAAACTGACTCTTTTCCTGACATAATAATGTGCAAATACAAGTAGTCAAGAAGAGATGAATAACACTATAGAAAGAAGTAATGTGGATTTTAAGTACACAAACCAGGAACTTTATAATAGGCAGATATGTTTTAAAAACTCTCTGAAATTTGTGACTGGAAAGGCAGCAATTGGGCCTCATGGGACTGTCATCACTATGCACAGGCTTCCCTTCCCTCTCTAGCACATGTGGTCCTAATTGTTATGTTGGCGAGACTGTGAAGCTGGATTCTTCATGAACTGGCTGTAACATTGGCAGACATTTACTCATCCACTGCTAATAGCTTTTAATGGAAAATCTGTATCCATTCATGCCAGAAAAATGTTTATGTTAAAACAGAAGAAAATCAAGGAGAGAAAACCAGATATCAGTAGCTTTTCCAGCTGCCAACGGTAGATATTCTACTTCTTCATTAGCATTTATTGTATGACATTTGAAGACAAAACAGTGAATGTGATCAAAGATAAAAAAATATTTTGCAGAATTGTAAATAGTTTTGACCATATTTCTGGTTCTGCTATGCTACAACTTGAGGATTATACACCATATGATTATAAATTCAAAAGTTGTTTATACCCGACTCAAATCTATGAGCAAGATACACCAAAAATAATTTTACCTTTGCAGAAAGGCAGCTTCTACATGGGATGACTAAGGCACATATCCTTAGAGGCATATAAGCCCTTTACTCCTGGTTTTTGTGCATGCAGCTCTTTGACCAATGGAATATTAATTCTCAGTTAGAGGCCCCACTGTCTTTGCAACCAGGAGTTTTCCTTCACAGCTCCAAACACTCTGTTGGTACTAAACAACTATTACCTCATCTCTGTTTAGGCAGATATGCCTGCAGCCACAGGGATGTGGGAATTATGAAGAGAAGTCAGGAATCTTCCAGGTCAGTTACTCACTGTGATGTGAGGGATCACATTCAAATCTCTGAGACATCAACTTGGAGCAGAAGCTCATGTTTTCTGGTTTGCAGAAGTTGAGTCTATAACTGAACATAACAGTAAGACTGGTATAAGGCAAGTAAGAATAATTAAGACTGGTTCAGAAAACTCTGCGTGAGTGAGGGGAAACACAAGTAGCATGTATTAAAAAGGGCAGATTGGGCTAAAAAGAATTTATGGCTGGAGCTCCTCAAGGATCAGTCTCCAGGAAAATATTATTTCACATTTTCAATATTGAACTTGACATAAGTAGTAAAAAAGGTCTAATGAAATTTGTTGATGACACAAGCATGGTCAAATACAGACATATATATGTATTGCCGAAAAAATCAGATTACTTGAAAATTAAAGTAATAAAAATGGGATTAAATTTGACAGTAGAGAATTAGGGTATACACTTATAGATCTGTAGCAGATGGGTTTTCTCGCCTTTCCAGTGGTTCATCCATCAGCAAGAAAAAAAAGAAGAGAGGACCAAGGCCTATGAGCAAGTTGTACATTACCTTAGCAGCACTGGTGATTTTCTATATTAGGAAAAGCTGAGGGATTCTAAATTCTGTTCATCAAAGGATTACTTGGAAAAGCGGAGAACTATCAATGCATTTATGCAGTGAAAAAAAGGTCGTGTTGGAAGATGTGTGAAGGAGGTGCTACTGAACTTTGCAACTTTATTTACGAAGGAACAGTAAGAGAAGCTTGCTGTCTAACCCAGAAAAAGCAAAATTTAGAAAGGGTATGATTGCTAGTTCTATACACATCAGGTGCACAAATTTCAGTGAAGAAAGAAGCTATTTAAGTCAAAGGACAGCACTGGCAAATGAGTGTAAAATGGTAAATTAACACTTTTTGATTAATGGATAAAAAAGGCTGTTAGGCCAACAAAGCAGTGAGGTTCTGGAACTGTTCCCAGACATATAGTCTCTTGAGTAAAACAGCTTTAAAATGTAGCTTGGCTGCTCTATAAAACAAGTCAGAAGACAGAATTGCCAGTTATGTCAAGGTGCCCAGTTCAATGATCCAAAGTCTGAAGCCTTGGGAGCAGAGTGTGAACCTGAGACTTGGTGCCCGCGTCTTCTCAGCATCCTTTGCCACCAATACTCAATCACACTGTATTTGTTCCCACCACTACTAATTGTGTAAATGTCAAGCTATTGTCTTATCCATTAATGGTCTGTAATTACTTCATATCTTGTTCTGACATGTGCTCTGGCCTCTTTATAAGATTATACCAGGCAGTCAAACTGGAAAAACTGTGCATGTGTAGTGGGCTTAAGCATTCGACTTCTTTAAATAATCTTGTCCAAAGCAGCTTGTTGAAGATAACATGGGAAGTCTGCTGTAGAGTAGGAAATCGAGTCTAAACCTAATGGTCGTCTTCCTGTGAGAATTCATTAGGGATTTAGAAGAACTAAATTTGAAACACTTTGTAAGAGCTCTCTTACATCTTGGATGAGAGATGTTGTCCTAGGTTTGAAAAATCTTTTAACAACACTGTGATAAACAGATTTAGTTCCCATTTCAATGAACTGATGTTTCCCAACAAAATATACTCTGTTGAAAATTTTCCAAACAGCTTTTACCCCAACATCCTAACCACTGGGGTGTTGCCTGTTTTGGAGAACAAGCAAGACTGTGTCTTGTATTTCAAATCAAATATTTCAAAAGATGTCATTTTTATTCTGTTATAAAATGAAACCAAATGTTCAAACTTTGCCATTTTTCTTAAAACAGTATTCTTATTTTCCATCCAGGAACATTCCAGCTGCCATTTGATTCACTGGGACATGTTTCTTATGAGTAGATGAAATGAAGTACATTACAAAATTCTCGGCAAAGCTGGTATCAGTATTTCTAAAGCATCTTTGTGTCCGAGGCTCAACATTAGCTTCTTAGCAAAAATGAATGGTCATTTAGGGTAAATAAAAAGCAGTATTTGGTACTGACGTTTCTTTTTAAAATCTATTATTCCTTTTAGTCACAATTACTTTTCCAAGGATCAAACCTAACATAAAAAGATGAAACCATAAAAAAAGTATTCAGAACTCACAGAGGGATATATTTCCTGATTTCTCTGTCTCTCTTCATTTGTACCAGTGGCTTTTGTCTGCTTATAAATGTATTGTCAATCAACAGCTTTTCTTTTTTTTTTTTTTTTTGCCAAAAGGCAAAATTAAAGCATATTTAGTAATAAAATAGTCCCACCAATGCTCAAGTAGAAAGCTGTAGAAACATTGAGTGCTGTCCTCTGTGGATATCAATGTCCTCTAAGTTGCCAACGGGTAAAACTTGGACAAAGAGAAAGAAGAAAACCATATCCTACTCTGTGCATTAGCAATTTTGACAGTGAATATTGGGAAACTAAATGTTCATTTGAGGACCAGTTTCTTGAGTCATGAGGATTTAATCCTTTATTTCTAATGACAGATCTAGCCTTCATATGAATGCTTTCCTAGATATCAAATTTAGTTAAGGGTGAATGCTCCATCCTTGGAGCTGTTCAAGGCCAGGTTGCATAGAGCCTTGGACAACATGGTTTAGTGGGTGATATCCCTGCCCATGGCAGGGGGGTTGGAACTAGATGATCTTAAGGTCTTTTCCAACCCTAACTATTCTATGATTCTGCTGTTCTATGATTTTTCACTTTGAGATAGTGTCCGTTTTTGTCAACTCATTCATTAGAAATCATGCAGCCACTATAGTGCCCTTTCGCTCCCTGCAACAAGCCATTTTTCCTTAATCAAAATCATATAATTATGGCATGATAGTGCTACAAAGAAGCTGTTATGTGACTATCCAACAGCGTATATCTGTGATTTTGAAATATTTAGCGCGGTTAAATTTCTTTTCAACATAATCTTAATTCCTAATTCTCTGACTGTAATAATATGCTTTATTTCTATGTCTTCCCCTGTGCATTTTGCCTCTAATATTTGATACATGCATTCATCAGCAACTCTTGTTTTTGAAAAGCTGGCTATGAAATGGTAGATAAGAGGTAGTATCATCTCTAGGAGCTCAGGAAGGGATATTGTGTCAGTGAAATTCTCTGTACAATCATTTTCAGCCTGAGGCATCTGCCACCTTCTGCCACTGCAGTCATTCCTTTCAGTAGGCCTTGGTGGCAGCAGTGAGTCATTAGTTATGCGTCCTCTTCCCTCTGTTTTGGAAGTTTAATGCTTCAAGGGAAGCAGCAATAAAGCAGTGCCTGTGCTTCAAGTCTGTGGCTGAACTTGAAGTTTGAAAGCCTATTAGTGTTATGTCCTGTTACATTTAATACATCAGCTCAGAAAAAGATGGGGCTGTCCAAAGAAATGCACCTCTCTGACGTTTCTGGGTCTTGACAGTAGAAAATATATATGCACAAGTAACATGGCTGACAAAATCACATAAGAAAGGTGACTTTTCTTGGCCCATTACAGATGATGTACATTGTGCTATATCTACTTACAGTGGTATTACAGCATTATGTTGGAAATAAAAGCCAAGAGCAAAGCCCCTTAGCACCTATTATCACAGTCCATCTAATGGAAACTATGAAGAAACCTACAAACCAGTAACCTACATTGTTCAGTCTTGGCATCACTACTGTGGAGTCTTCAGCGATACACAAAGACCATGTATCACATATTTAGTGATACAGATAACCTCATTTTCCGCTTCAGCAGAGCAACCCCACAGAGGTACGAAACATCGTCATGGAAGAATAAAAGGGATTGAAAAAATACCTTCAGTCATAATAGCTTTGAGGGAAACTTTCAAAGTAATCTTTCTCTTCTCTTTATCTTTGTTGAAATCACCATGAACATCAAACTTTGTAGCTGACTTCCCAAAATATGGCATAGCCGTGGAATGTAATTGGCTATGCTGTAAAAATGGGAAAGACTGTGCTTAAAATAGAATCTTGGTAGTCATCATGAGATAGCATCAACTGGAAGCTAATGCTCACACCTTCTAAGCTCACAACTTGGCCTTGCAAGCAGCTGAATATCTTCATTAGCGCAATAGGGTGGTGCTGAGTAAATTATACAGTGAATTGGTAGCATTGCCTAGTATTAAGGGTGCAAACATTTCCTGTTATAAGGCCTAATTATTTATACTTTAGCCAAACTGACTGTTTAGGTTGAAATTTTCCATAGATGGCATTTGCCTTATGAAGAAATCTTTTGGAAAATTTCAGCCAAAATGTTTCTGCCTTGCAGCAAGAGAAAAACATGCTATTTTTTGCTGTTAAAAAAAAATAATCCTGTAACCTTTACTTTGGTGGCTCTTGTGCCCTCCTTATATGTTGGAGTAGGAATTTAACATCTGACAAAAGGGTGGGTGGTTTTTGTGTCACTGATGTGCATTTTGCTATCCATACAAGAAACCACTCATCATGAAAATCTTGGAAAAGTCCAATTTGTATGAACTCACTAGAAGTTCGCTAAAGTTTGACCACAAAAATCCCAAAAGTTTTTGTTATTACTGAGCATATTCAAAATCCAACCCCTGCTCGCTGGCACCTTTCTGAAGCTGTCTGTCTATATGCCACTCCCACAAAACTATAGGCTGTGCTGCTTCTCTTATCTGAATTTTTCATTCACGAACCTCAGTGTGGGACTGTGCTGTCATCCCATAAATACTTGGAGGATTCTAGGCTTTTCTCAACATGGTTATTTCCAGGCTGGAGTGGGACCAGACATCAGAAGGGAGAGAAAGAAGCTTCTGTCCTCTGCAGCATGAGCGATTCATTTGCTGGCACTGAGCATGTATCCAAAAAGAAGCAAAGGCACATAGGACAGAAGCTGAACATAGGCCACTGTCGTGGTTTAAGCTTAGTTGTAAATTAGAAAACCATGTAGCCTGCTCGTTTCCCCC
>WYDI02032444.1:0-12756 GCA_009867235.2 Psittacus erithacus | reverse complement strand
CTGCCAGGGATGGGGCAGCCACAGCTTCTCTGGGCACCCTGTGCCAGCGCCTCAGCACCCTCCCAGGGAAGAGCTTTGTCCTAACATCTAATCTATAGGGTGACAGGACAGACCCCAGGGGCTGGTGAGTCCATACAAGGGCAGCTGAGGAGGGGAAAGCAGGAGACGCACCCCAGTGTGCAGTGAACTCGCACACAGGAGCTGACACCTCTGTGAACAGGGATGTATCAGAACACCACACTCTGCAGCACCAATTGCTGCAATCCCATTTGCTTTAACTGCTCCACAGTCAAAATGACAGGGAAAAACAAGGGGCAAGTGCAAGGCAAGGTGTGAGCACACACATGCTCCTGTCACGCAGCGGTACAAGGCAGGACTTCAGCAGCACGTTTTTGCTACCAAACCCTTCCTGCATCCCCTTCCCACCTCCAGCCCCCTGCTCGCCATCACCCCAGGGATGAACTGAAAAGCAGGGATGAACTGAATCCATGCGGGGGGAAGCACCCATTGGGTGCAGAGTCCCATCAGCCTCCTCCACGCCAAGCACCCACTGCATGTGTGGGTGCAGGAGGGCAAACGGGAGGGCAGGCGATGGGACCCCCGGGTCCGGCGGTGCCCGGGCCGTGTGCTGCGGACCCGCAGCCGGCAGAGGGCCGCAGCTCCTCTGTCTCCGCTCCTCGCTAACAGCCCTGCGGCTCCGGCGCCGCTCGCCATAGAGGCAGAGAAGGGCTCCTTCCAGGCTTTTGTGCTCGCTGATCAAAGCCATGAGGCTCTGTGTGAGGGACAGGGACAGAGGCGAGGAGAGGGATGTGACAGCATCCCTGTGCATGTGCCGGCTGAGCCGCTTGCACTTCTGAATGGGTGCAGGGCTCGCAACTGGGGGTCTGTGCCATTTCCAAGAAGCACGGTGATGCCTTCGTGACCTCATGGTTCCTATTGGTTTATTCCAACGGGATCAGGAGAGATCCAGGCAAACCTGCTTGATCCCAGCCCCTGTTAAGCCCACAGCCTCCTCTCCTCCATCTCGTGTTCTGCCCCTCAGGATCTCCCCATCACTCACAGAGCAGACACTTGGTACTGGCAGGAGCAGCGAGTATACTGCTCTCATCCAGCACAATGCACACTGAATGCACGCATCAACTGGCAGCACCCTCCTGGCAGGGATCTGATCATCTCTCAGGGCATTGTGCAGATACTGAGTCATTATACAAGGAAATGCTCTTTCGCCCTCGCAGCACTGGTCCTGAGCAGCATCCAGCCCAGAGTACATCCCTGCCTCGGGAGGGAGCTGACTTCCAGACAAACAAGCCTTGATGCTGGGAAAGGTCAATTGGCCAAAGGCAGCGTTTGCTGAGGAGGAAGGCAGTCACCTGGATTAAACTGAGCTCAAAATCCTGGCTTTGGTGGACACTTCGTGTAACCTTGGCTGAGTCTATAATGCACCCATTGCCTTGGGTTACACAGCAAACAGCAGCTCCCTCAGCCTTGGGATGCTGCTGGGATAAAGGCAACCAGCGGCTGCTCAGGTACCAGGAGGAGGGCTCAGGCAGCAAGAGCCTGCTGTGCTGGTGCTCTCCTGTCCTAGATACACAAACTAGAGATGCTTTTGGGGAATCTGACCTCAAATAATACACCCAAGGTCATGCAATACAGCCGTGGTGCGGTGCAGCGCAGGGCTGCACTGCTGAGCTCTGCAGTGCTGGTATCAGCTCACGCAGCTGACGGGAAGCATCCAAAAGGGATGAGCATTCCACAGCATCCCTGAGCAAAAGGGAATGTGGGGGAGCAGGAGAGTCCAATGCAGCCACTGGGAGCAGCCGGAACGCTGTGGTCCTCCTGGATGGGACCACAGCCACAGGGTCCTGGTCTATGGAATGATTCTGGTGAGCCCTAGGGCACCTCATCGCATGGAGAAGGTGCTCAAAGCCAGGGCCAAGCTTGCAGTGGGAGCAATAGTGAAACATCAGCTGGTGACTCACATTCAAGGGTGGACTCTGCCCACTGACCCTTTTAGAGATCTCCTTGCTCCCGTGCAACTCCCACTACAAATCCAAGCATCAGCTGGGATGGGGCTTCTGCCTCCTTCCACTGCTGACCATGGATGCACACCTCGAATCGCAGCAACTGGGCAAATATATTCATGAAGGGGTAAAACCATAATAGTAATAGAAAATGACCCCACGAGTGATTAGCTTATGCCCTGAAGCATGAGATTTAATTACCCTTATCTGAGCCAGCACAGCTACAAACGTTAATCACATTATCATCCAGAGTGCTTGTGTTCAGCAAAGTGACTATGGGAGGACAGTGATTTCTGGTATGCAAGTCTGGAAGGACACCTTCTCTAGCAAGCATAATTTATTAATCTTCCTTACTGCTGTCCCTCAATGGCCTGGGGAGAACATGATGGATTTGACGTTGTTTAGTACCAGGTTTTGACCCAACTTCCCCTCCAAGAAGCTTTCCACTGGGGTGGCTGGAAGCTTACAAGAGCCCAGCATGCATCTGACATGGGATATGCAGAAATAGCTTCTTTTTAGCTCATCATCACCAAAAGAAAGTTTATCTAAAGCCATCGGGAGACAGGAAAGAGGATGTCCTGTTTCCACAGCCACTTTGGAGAAGGCAAGCATGCCGTAAATCTCCCCTCACGTGTCTCTGTGACCTCAGGCACGGGTGAATTATAAAGGCTTAATGCAAACCCTCTGAAGCAGCGGTTGCTTATTCCAAATTTACTGGTCATTAATTTTAGCAAGGCCCCACTCCTGTATAACGGAGCAGGATGAGAAAGGAGAGGCCAGTCTTGCTGGAGCTCCCTCCAGCTCCCTAGCTTTCAGCTCTAACCACTGTTTGCAATGGGGACAGTGGAGAGCACCAATCCAAATCCCTGTGGTGCAGCTGCCATCGCCATCCCCATCCCTTCATCAGCCCCTGTGCTGTGGATAAGACCAGCACTGCCCATCTCTCCTCACCATGTCCCCAGCGTGCCCCACTTCAGTGCCAGCATTAAACAGCCTGACAATATGCAAGAGGTGCCTTACCCATCCGTACAGGAGAATTAGCATTTAAATTGAGGTGCTTCAGAAGTAAATTGATGCCAGGGCTGGGGCCGCAGTGCCTGTGGGCATGCACTGTGCTGGTGTGATGTCCCCATGTGCATGGGGCTCAGCATCATCCCCTCCACACATCCTCAGGCTGAGCCCCAGAACCCTTTTTGGATCTGGCAGTGACCCCAGCCATGGCACAAGGATGGTGCCAGCCAGCAAATGACATCAGGATATGGGATTTCAAGACCTGAGACAGCCGGACAGAAGGATGCGGGCAGTGGGAACAGCAATGCTCCTGGGAGCCAGCAGAAGCAGGGAAGGGAATTCCTTCCTGGTAAGTAGTTTATGGACTGTAAAACAGGAATTCAGTTGATCCAAAGCTATTTATCAACTTCATTTGAACCTGCTGCAAAACCTGAGCAGAGATTTTTAAGTTGTTTCTTTTAAGTACAAAACAGACAGAGGAGGACAAATAGATCCATCAATACCATGCTCTGCTGGACCATTCCAACCTGTCTTTCCTACAGACCATCTCTGAGCATCCTCCGAACACTAAAGTCTGGTTCACACAGCACGGTGATGCCACTGAGCACTCAGCCAGTGGTGCCCACCACCTTGGTACTGATGGTGAACGTAATGTTCATCATCATGGAGAGAAACTTCATCTTCTGAAGCCACTTCTAAAGGAAAAACACAGGAACGTGCTTTGAGATAGAGCAATGGAGAAGCCATGAGTGATAGGAGCAAAGATCTCCTTCCTGGGGAGCCCTGGAGGAGGCAACCAGTGATGGGACTTGCTGCTGGAGAAGATCCACCACCAACACATGGCTGTAGGTAGCAGAAGCCCTGAAACTCAGGTGAATGCCCACAGCACCCATTCATCACCTTACATTATTCTCCCTTCCCTGCTCCCCATTATCCAGCTATTTATTCCAGTATTCCAGTGTCTCCTGTGAGCGAAATCCCACATTAGGCTGTGGATTTCCCTTCTGCCGGAATGCCTGTTGGGAAGAGGCTGAACTGAGTGCTGAGTAAATACAGGTTTGGGAAGTTCTGGTTCCCACAGCAACGCCTGGCGCCTGTGCAGCAGGCAGGCAACACTGGATTTATGCCTTCATTACGGAGCCGGGAATCCCATACAAAGCTCTAGTTTTCAGCCTGTTACAGCACTTGGCAAATATATGGATTATTCCCTTTGGGATTCAAATTTCCGAAGCTTAAATGTGATTTTCTGCAAGAGGTTTTAAGAGAAGTGAAACCCCCCATATGTTTGAGAATGAAGGGAAAAGATGGCTGGAGAAAGGGAATAGAGTGGGAACCTCCTTGTGTTTGCCTGTAACTCTGCACAAGTTCTTCCTGGAAGCCCACATTCACAGGGTGTGAATCCTCAGGGATTCATATCCCAGTTCATATGAGCTGAGAGACACGACTTGATGCAGAAGCTGCCACCATCATTTACATGTGAACCTGGGTAAGATCTCCTGGCTGCATCAGTGCCCAAAAGAGTCCACTGACAGCCTCTTCCCTCTGACAGAGCAGGCTCCAAGCAATCTGCATTTACTGCTGGAGACCTCCTCATTTGAGGGACTGCTTGCTTGGACAAGGTGATGAAATACAACCCAGAATACATCTGACCCAGCACTTTGCATCTTTAAGCTGCCATCTCCTTACTACTGTCCTGCTCAAGTCACATCACTTGAGCATCACATCACTGAGGAGCATCATCACCCAGAACAAGCCCTTCCACACACACCTATCTGCTCCTCTTCTCCTTCTGTAGGAGCCCAACAAAGCCAAACAAGCAAGAAGCCAAAACCCCTTATCCATGTGGTTCTGCATTAAGCATTTAGGTATCCCAACAGCAAGGTAGGCAGTAGCTCCACATCTAGCTGGGTTTTATCCTTAGCAGCCTTGTCCTGAGCCTCCAACCCAGTGGCAGGACCAGGAGGGTATGTCAGACTCACGTGCCATCCCTCCTTGTGTGGAAGGTCTGGGAAATGCCCCGCGGCTGATGTGGCTGATGAGAAACCTGCCTGTTCTCACAGCACAGGAGAGTTCGTGTCCTGCTCCATGCAGCTGCCCTTCAAGGTGTCTCTCTCCATCAGCTTTGCCACCACTGACAGCCGAATGGTCTGACCTTGTTGGCTTCCATAAGCTCAGCAACTTCCAGCTGTTGAACAATGTGGATGGAGCCGACAGACCTCTTGGAGCAGCTCATGGAGCTCTGCCCACAAGGCTGTAGCCAGAAGGGCATAATCTGGGCTCTGTTTCTCTATGGGGATGGGTTTTCTATGCCTGAGCATCCCAGAGCTGGGCCAGATACCTCCTCTGATGAGCTGATCTAAGGCTGCAGGTCCCTTTGCACAGGGACTGCTGTTTGCAGTCACTTCCTGAGCATTGCTCTAACAGCTCCGTGCCTGGCACTTTCATTGGCATTATTTGTAATGAGACAACAAATGCAGAACTCCCACTGACTCCAGAGGAGCCAGGACTCCATGCTGCGACTGCCCAAGGAACTAGACCCAGTTCCTATGGCATTAGGGCACAGTGACCTAGGGGATTCCTCTTGCAGCCACTCACACCACCAGCTCTTCCACAGGGAAGCCCACATCCCAGCTGCAATGCCCTGGGAAGCACAAGCACTGCCTTTTAAATAATATTTGCCTTTGCAATGTAAACGCAGAGCCAGCTCTCTGCTCAGCACACGCATCCATTCTCTTTAACAATTTGGGATCTTAAGCATGTTTTTTCCCTCCCCTAAGCTTCATTGTTAACCTTTAAGATGGAGATAAGGTGTAACAGTTTGGAAAGGAGTCAGGAGGGATGTTGGAAATGAGCCAGGAGCAGTGTTAATACTGGCCTGCACATCATATCTCTTCGGTTCTTCTTTCTCCCCAGGGGGATTCGGACTGCTCTTGACTACCACCACGGTATTACAAACTCTAATGAGGTTTGGAAAATAAGAAACCCGCTGCGGCGTGGGAGAAACTAATAGAAATTGTTTTGTCTTCTCTCTATTAGTCATTAGAAGCAGAGGAAAAACAGCCACAGGCAGTGGCAGGGCTGCAATTCCACCACGCATTTCATATGCTGGCACTCCGACAAAGTTATTTCAATGCAGTTAATGCTCCTGCTTGCCCTTCGCACACACTCTGCTGTGCATCAGCACAGGCTGCAGCTGCACCAGTGTCCCCTGTGACAGGATCAACCAGCTTGGGGTGAGCCCAGTGATGCCTGCTCAAGCTGCCCATGCAGGATGCTTGGCTAGCCCACAGCTCTGCCCAGCAGTAAACCCACCGCCATGGAAGCAGCAAGCTGATGTGCAGAGCCAGGTATTCCCCAGGGACAGGCATGGAGGGTGAAGGCAGCACCCATGCAGGCAGCACTCAGGAATGCATCCCTAAGTGGCAGCTCCAGGCACTGTCTGGCAGCCAGAGCATATGGTGAATTAGCTGGGATTTGTGACCACATCTGCAAAGTCGAGTCTCTATGTGTGAAGTTAATTACAGAAGCCACGAAACGCTGCACACAGCGAGATGGGCTCGGTGATGGCACCTGCAGCAACCTCAGCCCTTGCCATCTTCCCTAGGAGAGGCAGGCACCAAGTCCCGCTCCATGGCTCAGCACAGTGCCCTGGAGCACTTTCCGCTTTGCTTCCCTCCTCCCAGCTCTGTGGGACATCACACCCCGGCTATGCGGCTGCTGGATGACAAGCGGCAGTGCCATCACGCCTTCCAGATGTTCACCTGCTGCTCTTGGGTATGAGCACAGCTGGCCGGTGGCACCATCCCCAGGAGGCTATGGCCCAGGCCCATGGGCTGCTCTACCTGCACTGCGCTCCCCTGGTCCCTGCTGGGGAGAAATGAATGGCACAAACACCCTCAGGCTTTCATCTCCTGGAAACTGGTATTGATGACAACAGCCCATGGGAGATGACTTCTTGCCCAGCTGCAATTTGGGCAGGGAGACAGCAGGACAGCAATGGGGATGAGGAGGAGAATGGGTGATGCTGGATTGGTCCCTCCCGCTTGCTCCTGCATGCCTCTGCTCTGAGCCACAGCTCCAGCATCCAAGACAGGAAGTAGGTGCAGTGGAAGATATAGGACATCTCCCAGGTTATCCCATGTGCCCTATGGGTAGGATGCAGCAGGAGATAGGAGGGCTCCCCGCACAGCTTGTGTATCACCTTTGGTGGAGAGCGGATTAAACTCATGGACCCCAAGCCCAAACCAAGCAGCTCCCTTCAGGTCATCACAGCCACAAGTTACACTGCGACAACAGAAGGGCAAATTCTCCATCTCTGGAGAGATCACTTGGGATGGGAAAGAGCAAGGAAAGGTTTTCTGCTGCACTGGGGATTGCATCCAAGCCCTGCTGCTGACTCAGAGCAGGTATGGTTCAACAGCTGGCATAGCTGCAGAGCACTCAGATATCCGCACGCTGGTGCCTGCTCGTGACTGTGTTGCCTGGAGCAAGGATTCGCATTGCTAAGTCAATGTCAAGCTGATTTAGTCCCTGGATGGGGAATCTCCATCGACCAGTGCTGGCACTAGCGAGAAAGAGCAGTGACGGGCTGGTAAGTGTCAGCCTTGTCCCCGGAGGTGCTGCTGGAGCAGTGTCTGTGGTGCAAGCAGCATGAACCCATGGACCGTGCTAATGGTGACCACCAAGAAGTGCCTGTGGCATGATGGAAAAACCTCCTATCATAGCTTAAAGTCCAGTGACTACAATTTACTGCCTCAAACCCTCCTGCCTGATTCTCTTCTTCTTTTTCAGCTGAACATAATCCTTATTTCATGTGTCCCACATGGGTGCAGAGCCCCCATGCACCAGGAGCAACTTCAGATGAGGAAAGAAGCAGCAGCGATTCCTCCTCTGCAAGCCTGAACACCACTACAAGGCTATAAAGCCAATAAGAACCCCCTGGGATGAAAGGTACTCTATAAATCTGAGCTGTTATTATAAAACCAATCTCCACCGCATCTCTTAATAATGCAGATTAACTATGCAATAATACCTGCTATAATTAGTGTCATAAAAGTCAGAGATGGGAAAGGCCAGCAGGTTAGCGAGTCCAGCCGGCACCCCGTTCCCAATGGCATGGGGAAGGGGAAACCTCCTGGGTGCACTGGGAGCTGAGAAGAGCAAAAGCAGGCTTGGCATTACCAGGCACCATAAAGGGAATGGTAAATAAGGATGGCACACAAACCACTGCATCACACACAGGTGGGTTCTGCAAGTGGCCAGCGCCAACATCTGGTCCCTCCCCTCCTGTGCGGGTCCATGTCTCCTCTCCAAACCTTTATCCTTTCCTCATGCTCAGGACACAAGGGTGTCACCGTCAGCTTTCCATGGGGTGGACCCTGCAGACCTCGCTGACAGCTGCTTTGGGGGCACATGGGTGTCCACTGCAGGCTGATGACAACAAGGCAGGTTCCTTGCAGGAGGAGCCCATGTCCCAAAGGGACAAGCATTCCCTGAGACCCTTCACCTCCCATCCTGCAAGAAGCTCCCAGGTCCAGGACAAGGAGACACAACTTTCCCATACTCATACATCTTGCCTAGCAGCACTGCCACACTGGGATCCCACTGCCTGCTCCCATCCTGCATAGGGACCAGCGCTGACCAACCCAGCTCCCACACTGTTCTGAACCCCATCATCCTCCTCACCTCCATAGTGTACCCCTATGGCCATGGCACTTCTTCCCTGTGGTCCCCACTGGCAGTGGCAAGGGCAGGAGTGAAGGTTCCCAGCCTGGGCCCATTGCTGCTCTGCCCAATTAGTGCTGCCGGGTGAGAGGCTGTGATTGCGCTGTGCAATTAGCTGTGGAAATGCAAATCCGAGCTTCCTGCTGCAGCAGCAGCTAACAAGATAATGAATATTTTCATCAGCTGCAGAGAATACAAACATCTGCACACACACAAACGTGATGCCAGGGCCGGGGGAAGCGGGGCACAGGGTTGGTTGCAGCTCTGTAGCATCCCTCGCTCCTGGGGTAAAGGGCAGCTCTGCACCCCTGGCTGGTCCCCGAGCCCAGAAAAGCCCATGAGTGATGCTCCATCAGCTTCATGCTGATGTATCTCCAACAGCAGTGCTTTGGCTCTGGATTGTGCCTGTGAGGTTTGGGGTACATACCCGTGGTACCCACATCTCCCATGGGCAACGGCTCTGCCCATCTCTGGGGCCCAAGCTCCCCTTTGCAACATCAACTCACCAATGTGCATGGCTGAAAAGCCAGCTTTCAGAGCATGGGCTGAGCTGAAAGCTGCATAATCCTACTCGCACCAGGCAGAGACCAAGTTTGAATAACCCTAGTACTTAAAATACCTCTATTATTCACTCGGTCAGTGTATTTTAAACGCCACCTCTTCCACCCTGGACCCCTGTGTTATCTTCAGGATATCATCAGCATCAGATTTGCTTTTGTTTTTCCAGCAGAATACAAAAGAGCTCCCAATGCAGTGCACAAGCGCGTGGCTGCAGCCTGTCAGAAATACCAGCTCCGAGCTGCACAATCTGTTCTCCACTTTGGTGGGATGCTAACTTTGAACCGGAGCAGAGCTGATGCGTGCAGGATGGAGTGCTGTGCTAATTGCATTAGTCATAATACACTGAATTGAGAGATTCTCAGTGCTTAGCCTGGCCAGCGAAGATGTGCTCAAAATACACAGCGTGTGTCTCTGTGCAACCTGTTGTGGGCTCTGAAAAGGGCTGGATGAACTCAAGAAAGCAGCCAGGATGTCCCTGATGTGAGGCGGAGAGGTGAGAAAATGGGATTGAGAAAAAACAGCTCACATAGAAACCCTTTGGGGGCTGCAATGCCATTGCCAGTGGCACAGCCACAGATGGGCATCAGGACATCTCTGCTTTGCAGGCAGCATCCCTAGCACGGCACAGACTGAGAACAGGGCAGGCAGCAGAGCATCACATCCCTCAGTAGCTCCACAATGCTGCTAAACTGCTAACAGCCCCCTTACCTGCTACTGAGGACCAAGGCCGGAGGCATTAGCCTGGCTTGGAAAGACATCATTGCTTCCAAGTAGCATGTCTGAGCCTTCTGAGTTGTGAACAGGTAATAGAATTGCAGCAACAAATAATAAAAAGAGGAATGAAATGGAAGGCAGCCACCGGAAAAGAGATCCATCCATTATCCTGGCCTGAAGGGTAATAGGTAAACAAGGCAGTGGTGTCCCAGCTGGCGCCCAGCTCACCCGCACAGGAATAATAAACACTGCAATTATAACTTGCGTGTGTGGAGGTTTTGAGGGGGGGGGAGAGGAAATAGGGAAAGAATCGATGGCATTCATTTAACTAGTTACATACATTACATTTGTGATGCTAAGGGGGAGGCAGGATGTCCTCACCCACGAGCTCCGAACCAGGGGGTACCACAAAGCCCCCACCAGCCTCTAGCACCCAGATGTGATGAGCACTGAGTGCTGAGCACCCATCCCAGCCCCTGGCAGCACCCATGGCAGTAGGGACACGGGGTGCAGCCTGCCCCAGCGGAGGGAGAGCGATAGGGATGTCTCTCAAAGCATCCTTGCGGCAGGGATGGTGCTGAGCTGTCAGCTCCCCCCGCGCCGCCACCGCCGCGCTGGTTTATTAAGGGCTGAGAAGCAGCGAGGGGAAGAAGTGACAGATTTAAAATTAACTTGCCAAACTCCCCATCAATATTATGACAATTCCCTGCATCAGTTCCACGACCTGGTGTGTGCCTGACAGCGTGCAGCGTGCAGGCAGAGCCGCTGCCGCGCTGGGGCCAGGGGGCACCCAGCCCTCCCCATGGCATCCCGGTCTCCTTGGGGCTGTGCTCAACACACCCTGTGCCTTTCCAGGGCTGTGAAGCAGCAGCAGTGGTTGATGGGTGAGGATGCGTGGAACAGCGTCCTCTGAGGACCGGTTTGCAGAGAGGAGGGTGCTCAGCATGGCAGCTCTGCACCCTCTGGAGTCACCATCCTTGATTATGGGAAGGGGAAAACACTCGGTGCCCAGCAGGGGTTTTGCAGTGAGGTTGTGCCAACACAAATCCTCTCCCCTCTCCAGCCACCAAACCACTTTGGCTGCTTATCTGCCCCCAACACACAGAAACTGTGTGGATTCACTGCATCTCCAACGGGAAGGAATCAAATGGGGGCTGTGGATGAATGAAGTGCTCCCCATATCTTGGGGCTATGCTTAAGGACAAGAGCTGGGATGAGAGGCAGAGCCAGAGGTAGGGATGGGAAGGCACCCTAGTTAGGGCACACTTCTGCTCCCCAGGGAGTGCTCTGACATCCCATTTGCCGTGCAGTAATAATCCGGCAAGAAAGCTGACTCCACAGGTAGCAATTTGGGATTTCTCCATATTAATGGCATAAAAGCAACAGTCTGAAAACGCAAACAGCTTTTAAACAAAACATCTCTATTCCCTCGTGGCAAAGAAGCAGCACAAAACAGATAAGGAATGAATAAACAACCCATTTGGAAAATAATCCCTGGGTGATTTGGGGATGGTGTGGAGATGGGGCTCTGCCCCAGTGTGAGGCAAGGAGGGGGAAATCACTCTAAACTAGTCTTTAGTGAGCTGGATCCAGTGCTGAGCCTCCCGGCTAGACCAAGAGGTGGGACTGGAATAGATCAGCTCCAATCCCATCTATTTATTAACATCATGCAGCATTCCACCGAAGAGAAGAACCCATTTAACAAAAAGAGATGGATGCCCAGAAGAAGTGAGGCTCTGAATGTGCTCTTGGCTCAACAGTGGAAGGAGCAAGGGAGGGGTTCTGGTGTGTGATGAAAGATCCCTCCTTTGCCCCTACTGAAGCACCCACGAGGGACACGCAGAAGCATCACCAGAGGAGCGCTTTGATTTAAATCCTTGCAATAAAACAGCAGCAGCAGCAATGATGTGGTGCACTCCTCCAAGCTGAACCCCTGACGAAGGCTTATCCAACAGGTGAGTTGAGCACCCCAATCACCACAGTGATAATTAGTGGCTATTAAACCATCTCAGTACAGAAAAAGCTGTCACAGAGCTCCTAACTCATGACAGCTCGACTTGAGCTGCTGTGGTGCTCACGTCCTGCTGGGCTGTGGCTTCGCTGCGCTGATGGATGGCGAAAGGGTCCTTGGCATCAGCATGAAGGGATGTGAAAGCAGGAACATGGGCTCTACGTAACACAACAAGGTGCCACACCGGTGCAGGTGTATATATAAAGCACATACAGTGCACGCAGTATGAACTGTTTGACTGCTGCTCACCCCTGTTGTGGGTACATCGGTCACAGCAGCCAGTGTTTGCTTCCTCCATCCTTCCCTTGCTACTAAAATGCTTGGGTGCTGCTTTACCCCTCAGGTAAAATGATGCAGGTTAAAGGGGAAACCCAAAATCTCATACAGCACTGACTAGAACCACAGGCTGGTCTAAGGTCTGGGGCCTACGGAACTGTACAGCTCTCCCAGTACCAGCCTGCTGTGCTACGTGCTCACGTCGAACACCATCCTCATGCTGCACCCTAAAGGTACCTGCTGCATACCCCCATCCTCTCAAGCTGACCAGACACAATAAAGCCATCAGCGTTACACCAGCTACATCCCGGTGTCATGCCAAGCCATTGCTGGGAGGACCTTTATAAGAGCACATAGTGATAGGACAAGGGGGAATGGCTTTAACCTGCCAGAGGGGAGACTGAGATGAGCTCTTAGGCAGAAGCTCTTCCCTGGGAG
>WYDI02032442.1:19423-36096 GCA_009867235.2 Psittacus erithacus | reverse complement strand
GCTGAGGTGCTGGCACAGGGTGCCCAGAGAAGCTGTGGCTGCCCCATCCCTGGCAGTGTTCAAGGCCAGGTTGGACATAGGGGATTGGAGCAAGCTGCCCTAGTGGAAGGTGCCCCTGCCCGTGGCAGGGGTTGGAACTGAGTGAGCTTTAAGGTCCCTTCCAATCCAATCTGGGATTCCAGTCTGTGTTTCTGTTTACCCAAGTGTCTGCTGCCCCTCTGTGTGTTTGCATGCAGAATAATTGGTATGCTTCCTAGGAATGAAGTCTACTTTCATATGGCATTTACTGCATAGGAAAACCCACTACTGAAAAATCTGGTCACTCAAATTCAAGTTTCAAAAGCTTTTGGACTTCTAGTGAAGCTATCAATTGAACATTTAAATGGCATTTGGAATGACAGGGTAAGCTGAGTCTGTCTGCCTGTCAGCTGGTTCCTTGGGCCACTTCTTTGTTATCAGCAGAACCACGTATGAAAGACGTCCTGTGAATGGGAGCTGTTCCTTTCTGATGGAATTGTCATGTTATGCTGCTGTGTTGAGTTCCAGGTGTCAATGACTTCACAAGGCAGCACAGATGGAAACAAATGGTGGCTTCCCTTCCTGCCTTTCGCTGTTGCAGGAGTTTGTTAGACAAGCAATAGGTGATGGGAACACAGTGGCGAGCAGGGAGTAATCATTTATTAGAGATTAATTTTGCTCTCAAATAACAGCCAGTACCTGGTGGGATGTGTGACTCTTTAATTCCTCAAGTTGTCACTTAGGATATTTTTTTGCTTATTTTGCATGTATTGGGACAGAAGTGTCTTTTCAGAATTGACCTACAAATGTAGCGTGTGGATAAAAAGATGAGTATGGGTTACTGGTGGCTTTGGCAGTCCTGGGGTAACGGTTTGACTTGATGATCTTAAAGGTCTTTTCCAACCTAGTTGATTCTATGATTATGTATGTCTTGATATTTTTGGACAAAGGGACTTGGGTCATGATAATGGGGAAAGGACAGGCTGGGCTTTACCACACCGCTGAAATTGCACAAGGTAGACTCAAGGAATTCTGAACTTCTTTTGACTCTGAGTAGAAACTGAATCTCCAGCAAATTTAGGCTACTCTTCAGAACACTCCCTGAAATCACGAATAAGATGCATGAGCAGGAGGAACACTTTCTCCTTCTTTATTTCACGTATATTTAAAAATTTAAAAATTATGCTCTTTTCATTGCTCCCCCCTGAAATAAATTTTATTTCAGAGGAACTGGACTAATGAAATGAATGTCATTGGGGAGGGGTTGTGAGTATTGCCCTTAAATTTTATGCGCCAGTTACAAGTGTATCTACAATATGAAGGGAGGAGAGAGAGCTAGCAGACTGGAAGAGCAGAACTGCTTTCAGATCGATAGATGAGCTGACATTGAGGCTGGAGGACTGATAGAAGTAGTGGAAAGGATAGACGTATTTGGCAGATTTCTGAAGACATTCAATAGCGACACCGAGATGGAGCTGATAAATCAATAGCTCTTTGGGCAGATTAGATTGATATTTTAAATGTATATGGAACTGTCCTAGCCAGGAAGACTGAACATCCACTGAAGGAATAGATAAGCAGAAAAACATTAATTCATATTTCTGTACCATTTTAGTGTGGTTCTGAAAGAAAGTGTGTAGAACGCCAAGCTGTTGTCTTGTTTGCAGCTGGGAGGTTGATCAGGTGTTAGGAGGAATTGTGCTTTTACCCTGGAATTTCTCAGGCTGGTGGTGATTAAGTTTGCAATAATGAGTAAATTACTCTTGTAGATTAAAAAGGTTTAACACAGAGGTTGGCAGTAACAGCAGGACAGGACTATTGTATAATACTACTGGGGGTGGAGTGGGAGTTGGCCCAGTCCCATCATGTATATAATGTTATGGTCTGTGGGTGTTTTCTGGAGCATTAGGATGTAAAGGAGGGCATTCTGGAAACCAGGCCATCAGCGAGACTTAGGATCTAAATTATGCCTTGCTGAAGACAAGTGAAGTTTTGTCAATGATTTCAATGGGAGCAAAAGTGGCCCTTTATACCCAAGGCTTTGTATTACTTTTGACCAATCAGGGTGTTCCCTCATGCTCCCAATTATATCAGCTGTCGTAAATTAGAGACAAAAAGTTCTCAAGTGGTTTTAATCATCCTGGCATTCCTGGGGGGATTTGCAGCTGTTGCTGTGTGGAGCAGTGCTTCGCTCTCCCATGATGTCCCACCGCCTCCTCTCAAAACCTCCTACAAGTTCAACTTGAAAGGTTCCTTGCAAGTGATACTGTTGTTGTGTTCACCAGATGTTGTGAAGCTAAATTAAAGGAGAGCTTGTACTAATGGAATTTCCTAGAAGTTTACAAGTGAATGATTATGGTTGGAAAACTTAGGCTATTTAATATATATTTCCACAGAGGCATGAAGGGAGGGCTGTGCTGAATAAAGTAAACGTCTAATGATGAGAGGGGAAGGATGTCCTTGGTTTGCCTTCCCTTATTTTGAACTTGATGGAAAATAGATCAGCCTAAAGATAGATCAGCCATTCATCTGTCCAGATTACATTAGCCAAAGTGGTTTGTCAGGTACCTTTCCCTTTCTGGGGACAGGCCTGTTCAACAAGAATCTGTTAACTGCTAAGACATTTCAAGAGTAATTTTATTTATTCTTATTTAAATAATTCTATAAGAATTTTATTGAAATGTAATTTATTTATTTATTTATTTGTGCTAGGAGGAAACCAATTCCATGACAGCTAGGTTGGCATGATATTGTCTTTTAACTGCAAATACCACTTTATTATATTTGCATGTAAATAGATGCCAGATACCTGTGTCAGATGAAGGGAATTGTTCAAAGTCATTTGCTTTCTGGAAAACGGAATAGCTCAGCAGGACTTGGAAGGCCTCTAACTTGATCTGTATTTTATTCAGGGTTGATAAAATTGGTCTTTGCAAGTTTAGAACCTCAAAGTTACCCTGAAGGATGGCTGCCTCTCTGAGGCCTCTTGCTGATTATTGTTTAATTGTGGTAAGTTGTAATAAACAGGAATGGGAAAGGAGACCTGGCAACAGTGTAGGGCTACAAAAAGTGCTTATGGGGCTGGCAAAATGGATTTCTTCACTTGAGAAATCAATGCTTTAGTAAAAAAAAAAATAAGGAGTATCACTTTCTTCACTAGATATTTGTGACTGGACACTTAATCTTCCTCCTGACACACATACTTGCTTCTACTTATGTATACTGTGATTGCGCAAGTCATGAGCATCTACTATTATAAGGCAGGGCTTAGGACTAATTGATTACATGCTGAAGTTTCTCCAGGCACCCACAGAAATGCGGAGGCCAGTGAGGCTCTGCTGGCTCTGGTGGTGTTGGGTTATTGCGATTGACAGAGGGTCTGAGCTTGTGCTTGCAGAGATCTGAGTGGAGGCTCAAATGGCTCTTACCTGTGAACTAGACGACTTCCCTTGCTATGCAATGTGTGTTCTTTGGTTTCATTTGATTACATTTGGTTACATTTGGTAATGTGAGTTCTTTGGGCTCCCAATGGCTTGAGCAATAGAGCAATTGCTGCAGCGGCTCACACTCAGAACAAAGGGCTGTGAGAGCTGGGTTAGATCAGAATGTGTCCAGGAAAGGGTATGAATCTGTGCGAGATATCTGTTTTCCTGGTGATCCTGTCATTCCCAACTGTGAAATATGAGCTAATAACTGACTTCAGTCCTCTAGAAAACTGCAAAAAGCACCTGGAAGTTCGTGGCTGATGTGAGCCCAATGCAGTGAGCATGAACCAGACCAGGCAAATTCAGAAAACTGGAAAAGAACCAAAAACCCAAATGCATGGTGCCACTAAAACGTTGGTGACCCTGGGCCCAAACCACTAAAATGCCTTAATCAGAGCAATTTGCATCACTCCAGGGCAGAGGTGAACTCAGGAGGATAACTGAAATGTAATTTGTCTGGATTTCATTTTATCCGAAGCTAACTATTGAATTTTCCTGAGACTGATTTCTGAAATGATTTCAGTATGTCAATAATTACTCAATTTTAATCCAAATTTCCTTTTAATTTAACTTTTGTCTAGGAATACATGTCTATGTCCCTGCAGGATATGTCCATTCCTGCTTGTGCATTTGTATGAGGTGACTGCATGGGTGTGTGACATCAGATTCAGAAGACCTGGGCATGGTTCTTGATTATCTTCCCACAGTGTGGCTTGTTCTTGCCTTCTGCATCCCCACTTGCACTTCTGTGGTGCCATATGGGTGCCATAGCTTTTGTGAAAAAGCTTGCTGTGCTTTGCTTTTCCAGGTTAGTTTTGTGGTGTTTATACGCTGTTGATAGAGATGGTGACTTCTGGCACCACTAAAATTCAGAGAAGGGAAGAAACTTCAGGGAGTATTCCACTGCAGGCTTATGCTAATGATTAGCAAAGAAAATACTATGTGTAAGCACTGGAGTTTAAAATAACATTGGTATAGTTTAAACTGATGTCTAAGCCCAGGCAGATACGCATTTTGTGTAATATTCCCTGGGCCTTGCATTGATCATCTCTTTTGTGATTTCATAGAATCACAGACTGGTTTGGGTTGGAAGGGACCTCAAAGCTCACCCAGTTTCAACCCCCTGCCCATGGGCAGGGACACCTTCCACTCTAGCCACTGCACCCTCCTGGTTCCCTTCTCCCCACGTCAGTCATGCAGGACAGCACAGCAGACATGGTTCTCCATCATGAGGCCTAAAAATGACAGGCCACTGTCTGCCCACCTTTTGCCACCTCAGCTCTGTTGATGTATCAGACAACAGATGGGAACATCTGTCAAAATTCCATGCAAATATATATTAATTGGAAATAGCGCTTCTTGCTCTGGAGTCCGCATGGCTGCTGGTGTTAGCTCACTATGCTGCTGTTCCCCAGGGAGATTATAGCCAAGAGGAAAGGGAACAGCTTCCAAAGAGCTCAGCAGCTGCTCCCTGTCAGCCTGGTGCAAAACAATCTCCCTTAACAATAGCGTAAAACATGAGTGCTACTGTACAGACATCGCAGGCTCACCCTCGCTGAGCCCTCTGTTTGTGTGTCTCGTGGCTGCCACATTCAGGACCTTGCCCATCCATCAATATCATCACTTCTAAGTGGGGAAGAAAATAAAAAAGGAGCAGAGGTGTTCCAAATGGTTTCCCACTAAAAAGAAGTGGCACACGTGGTGTCTGTGTGCATGCCTCAGGTTCCCATGCTGGGCAGCACCTCTCCTGCAATGGGCAGGGTGAGCTGCACTGAGTGCATGATGGCTTTGATTGAAACTGGCATTCTGAGTCTCCCACTGGCCCCAAGGCAGCTTGGTGACATAGGGCTGTTTGTGACAGTGCAGAAGCCTGTTCCACATCCAGCCTGTTTCAGTGAAGCCTCGCCAAAAGTAGTTCTTCCAGTAACACTTCCAGTAAAATACTCTTGTCCTGGAACCTTTCCATTGCTGAAATTAAAATAGATTAAGAAAAATCAAAGGTTTTTCTTTGTTGATTTAACCACAATTTACGTGGCAAATACCTTCTTGTTTACAGAAAATGCTGGCTTCTGCTTAGCCCCATGCCAACCAGCTGCAGGCACAGGCTGTGCTGGAGCCCTTGAGACCAGGCTGAAGTGTCCCCAGGACAACCCCACATTTCCTCCCCTACCTGCCTGCCTCTAGGCAGAGTTTAGGCAGCCTTAGCTGCAAAGCTGGCTCTTACTGGAAATGCAAAATAGACGCGTAAACCAGGACAATTTACCAGAGCAGTTCCAAGTGGCTGAAAGCAGACTGGTATCAGCACATCGATTTGCTGCTAGAGATCTGCAGCATCTTGTATTTCTGATGGGCCCTGGCCGGAAGTGATGGTATTACTTCTGCTGGGTTTTACACCAGTGTTTCTTTATTGCTCACGTTTTCTTTCCAAACAAATCTCCAGGTACCTGGCATTCGAGGCCTGTGGCCTGACCCATCTGAATTCTCTGGCATTTGAGACATGTTATCCAGGAAATTCAGACTCAAGGAGGGTATCTTGAGGTATTGGGTAAAGCAAGGAGCGGGAATGCAAAACTACAGGTTCTGTTGAATAGGCTTTGCTATATATATATGTGCATATTGAAGTGTAAGGGCAAAACTGTTGCCTTTCCTTACTGTTAAAGCTGGACACCGTATTTTTCAAGATCCTAAGGCTGCTCTTCAGCTTGATGTGGGTGCAGACACCTGAACTTCCTGTAAGGGAGACATGCAGGACTGTGTGCTGGGTTAAATAACATCGCAGGAATGTGGCTCATGGGGCTTTGTGGTAGGCCTGGGCTTCATCTCTGTGTTGCAGCTGGGCAAGTACCATCAAGCAGTATCCTTTGAGCACCACCACTCCTGCTGCACAGCACCATTGCCTTTCCCACCCTGACTCAGCTGCTCAACAGATCACAGTTCAGCTGTGTCTGACATGTGGGGTGATAGAGCAGGAAAACATTCTAATGTGGCTCTGTGAATTCCTGAGCTGGCACCTCTGTTCAGGGCCATGGTCTCCAGATGTCACAGACGGCTTTGAAAATCACAACCTCTGTGATGCTACAGTTCAGATCATAAAGTATTTTTCATTCAGGTCCCCCTGTCCACCCTCTATGTGTATATGCTGAAATGTTGGACCAAGCTGGACAGAGATTGTCATTCTGTGTTTCAGCTGCCTAATTTAATGGGATCCTTCGTTCCCAATGGTATGGCTGGGGATAAGAAATAATTATAGTAAGTAACCTGCACACTCTAACATGTTGGCTTTGAGTTTGGATTGTAGTTAACTTGTTCTTTGTCTTTCTCATCAATACTCTGAATGTTTCAGATTAATAATCCATGACTCAGCTGCTGGGTAAAACTTGGGTAGGAAAGAAACAAAGACCTGAAAGTTGACGCTGGATTTTTACCCTGAACTTTGACCTCTGAAAAAGATTCATAACTTTTCTAAAAACTCTTTTCCATTTTTACCCAGCTCACTTCCTGATTGTGCCTGGGAACAAGAAGCGGGAAGCACCATCAATCTTGTGAAAAAGCCTGTTCTGGCATGTTTCCTGGCCCAGCTTTGCTGATCACTGAGTTTCGGATCATTTGAATAAACTCCATGTAGGTAGCCAAGCTCTGTGCTTCTCCAAGCCATTTGAAAACTCCAAATCCCATGAAGCCAACTCATTGCTTAGTCTAGGCAGCCTGAACTCTGCCCCTTCCTGCCCAGTTTTCTTTCACTTATAAAGCACAGTTTTAGGGGCTACTTTGTTTTTTTGGATGAACTTGATGCTAACGTGGCTTTCAGTTTTACAGCCAAGTATAACAATAAGTACGTGTCCTGAAACTTTCCTTCCCTCTGCTTTGTTAATACATCCTGATCCTGTCTGGTGATACCTTGTGCTGTTCAGAGGCTGAATTAATCCTGAGCAGAGTTTACCAGTTATGCAAAAGCACCATAAAACCACTGCATAGCTTTCCTAGGCTTAGCTTGAAGTGACCAAGTTGTTCCCAGTGCAACAGAGAAAAGCAGCTTTGAACCCCAAAGAGGGGGAAGCAGCTTATCAAAAATGAATTGGGAATAGATTGTCAGACTCATTCCCTTGTCATCTCATGGTAGCGCAAGGCTCTGTGATAGGCACAGTAAGGCGGGTTTGGCATGGCAAGCAGGCAGGAACACATGTCACTCAGGGCTGTGCGCACAGGCATGTGTATAGTTGATATTCCCAGATGTCTGCCCAGCAATAGGGTGCTGGTTCTCTCTGGGCATTAGGTCCATTTTAGCCCAGGAGCAAGATGGTATTTGATGCGGGCAGTACAGCACTGGCTAACAAAGGGGCCTGCTGCCTGCCTGTCACACCTTGACTTGTTGAGCACTAACACAGCCCCGGGGATCACAAAGCTGTCATTACAAATCATTAGCATGAGAAAAGGAGCACTCCTTATGTTTTGGCATGTCACACCCAAGTGACAGGGAGCACAAATACATTCAGGCGCACAGAACAGTGCAAGTCAACGTCGGCTTTGACAATGTTGGGCACCAAGGCTGTCACTCCTTTGACACAGCCCCTCCTTCTCCCTACCCACGCTGCCATTCGTAACAGCAGCTCGCCCACTGCTTTTATTTCTGCACAATGTGTCAATAATTACTTGTCAGGGCTCTGCTTATAGACCTGGGATGGGGAATACACGCTTATTATGCCTGAAAAATGTTGCAAGCTTTACCATAAATCTTGTGTTACAAATGCACACAATAGGGGCTATTGACACGGAGGCAAACACTCACATTATCATGTAAAGTCATGCTGCTGAAAACAGAGTTTGACAAACTAACTTGCAGCAAAGGAGTTTGTTGACCTTTTCTTTGCCTTCCTGGTAACGGGACTGGGCTTGTGTATATTAAAATCCCCAATGAATGGGAGATGAGATACTAAACATCTTTCTGTTAGGTTAGAGCTGCTGGAGTGAGGATGCTTTACCTCTGAGAGCACTTCAGAAACGGTATTATCAGATATTGCCCTTCAAAGACACAGGAGCTAAGCAAGCTTTCAAAAGCTAGTTGGCAATATTTGAATTCAGCAACTCGTAGACTTTTGCCTGCGCCTCTTTACTCAGTAGAGGCCCTAACCGAAACATTATTTAGGACTGGCAGCTATTAGTGGCTTGCCCCTGCAAATTGCATCTCTAACTGCTTTTCCTCTTTGGGTTTCAGATGGCTTTTTGCAGTGGGTTGGAGGTTTGATTTTGATGTACTGGAATGAATTGGAAAAAAAGTATTTATGTAAATGTGCAGGTGTCATAAACTGAGCTCAGAGTAAGAATGAAAGAAACTTACAGAAGTAATAAGTTGCCCAGAGAAGCTGTGGCTGCCCCATCCCTGGCAGTGGTCAAGGCCAGATTGGACCCAGGGGCTTGGAGCAAGCTGCTCTGGTGGGTGTCCCTGCCTGTGGCAGGGAGTTTGGACTGAATGGACTTTAAGGTCCCTTCCAACACAAACCAGGCTGGGATTCTGTGATGATGGTGTGGGCTTGCATTTAGATACTGAACTGAGGACTTGGAACTGACTTTTTTTTAAAGAACCCAGGGATTTGCCCTCTTTAGAAGGACAGGTAAACCTCTCGGCAGCATGGGTCTACCTGTAGACAATCTGAACTACTTCCTCTAACACTTCCATTGGTTGCTTTCCATTCGCTTAATTTTAGTTCTGTGGTTTCTTATGGTTTTCTTTATTTATATATTTAATCTTTGAAATGTTCTTTTTAGTCCGTACCTGCTTTTTCCTGTATTGAAGTTGTCCCATACTTGTTTAACCCTTTCATTTTTCCAGTATTCTTCCCTCCAAAGCTCTTTTCCATCTTTCATTATCTCCTTCTACTTATTTTTTACATTATTTTTGCTATAAAAGTTCGATTTACGTTTGCCTGGCCAATTTCCCATAAGCTTCCAGTCCTGGGCATCCTGTCTGGATCTCGTGATCCTGAATTCGTGTTTTCTAATGCCCCAAAAGAATATTTTTAAAGAAATGCTGCTTAAGCCACAAGAAAATGGGGCAAAATTTCTCTTGGCTACAGCCTTTCCAAAAGACAACTTCTTTTAAGAAAACAAGCTTTTGTTTTGTTTTTAATAGAACCCTATGTGTGGAATATATTTTACCTAAACTTTTTAAGTGACCTGAAGCCTCTTTGGCAAATAAAGTTTACATTCTATATGTAAACTAGGGATTTACAGGCATGTTGTGGTACATAGATGAATGTGTAAAGCTCTGTGTGCCAACCACAGTCAAAATTGCACACAGGTATCTGTCGAGCATTAAGTTTACCTTGTAAAGTCAGCTTGATGTTGGGATAATCTCTGGAAGAAGCTCATGGCCTGGATTCACCCTCCCTGATTGAGGTCCCCTCCTCTCTTGCATCAGGTCAGGTGCTTGGTGAGTATCTCCAGGGAGCGAAGCTGGCACAAAACTCTTCTGTATAGTTAATTTTCTTTTGGTTGCGCTCCCTGAGCTGGTTCACTGCAAATTCAGACCAGCACAAGGGAAGGGTCCTAAACACAGCAGGGGAGAAGGCAGGCAGTGAGAAGAGGGTTATCTTTGTGCAGAACCACACCTTCAGGCTCTAAATGATTCACCTGGATTGGGAGGTTCATTATCCTTGTCCTTCTCCATTTCCAGACAGTAAAGGGAAAAAGCCACCATCAGAAGGCTTTTCACATCCCAGGTGTCTCCGAGATGCCTCTGCTGATGGTCCTTCATTCTGGTGGTATTTGATACAATGAATTTTCATCACTATTATCTTAATTAGACCATTTTTGCTTTAAGTTATGCTGGTCTCAGTGTGGGATAAATGCATTGATTGCAAATGTTTTATCAGTGTAAACGAGGTTACTGGAATCCCCTGTTGCTGCTTAGCAATGAATGAGGAAACTTGCCTCTTCTTGCTTGTGAGGAGGAGGGATTTTTTTTCTTCTAATTCTCTGGTTTCCTCTGTCTTGTGTGGAGCACCTAAAAGTCTCCATAGCATGTCCTGGGGCCATGCTGAGCTGACCTGAATTCTACCTTGAGCCCTGAATTTAATGTTTTTAATGGATAGGTTTCTCTTACAGCCTAAGGCTAAAGCACGCAGAGAGGTGTAGCAAGATCAGTATGTAGCCTTGATAAAATGACTTCTGTAAATCTGTTTATATAGGAAAGTACTTGAGGTAAAGCTTGTTGTGTTACCTCTTTTGTATCTCTTTGGTGGCCTCCTCTTCTGGGAAAAGATCTAAAAAACTGAATTCCCTGTGAAATAAATTAGGCTTTTTCTTTCTCAGCTGTGCAGAATCTCAGAAGGATGAAGGCTGAAATGGGAACAGAGATTCTGGCTGTGTTTGAGAAGCCCCTTCTTGCTTTGGAAAGAATAGACTTAGAAAGTCTATTCTATTTTCTGGGAAGAAAGTCTTCGTAAAGCACTTACGAAGAATACTGTGTATGCTTTGTAGTTAAATGCTTATGGCTTTTTCCTTTAATCCAGTGCACAAGAGTCACTAGTCTTTGAAACAGTGAATGAAGTAAAAAGGCTAATAAATCCAGCCATGGTACTTCATAACTTTGTTTGTTGTGCATTATGCTAAATTAAAGTATGTCTGTGTGCCACGAATCTGCATAATGATAGGCATCTCACCCTCCTATCTGTTAGTGAATGTTTCAAACTGCTTACCTGCATTCCTGTAAGTCTCTTTGTTTTAGACAGGGTCTAGAGTGAGGCGTCCCTACCCATGGTGCAGGGTTGGAGCTAGATGATCTTAAGGTCCTTTCCAACACTAATTATTCTAGGATTTTACAATTCTTTTTGTTCTCACTGTGCCCAGTATCAAACTTCATGAAAAACTGGGAAAATATTAATAGCTGAACTCTTTATTGTTCAGTAGATGGATATTGCATCCTTTCCCTCCATTGCAGGAGTGGGGCCCTGAAGCAGTTTGAGTTTTGTTTTCAGCATGAAGGACAGGGAGGGAACAGGGCTTGATTCAACTGTAATTGCAGGAGGAACTTTGAGAGGCAGACTTAATGAGGAGCACTGGCACTTGGTTTGGAAGATAAAACTAGGCCCATCTTTTAAACAAATAAACAGTTACAGTTTTTTCTCAAATACAAGCGGGCAGGAATTTAGTCTTACATGCAAAAGTTTCCAACTGAATGGCCCCCAATTCTTGGGCCCTGCAAATATTATATCCCTGCCAAAGGTACCAAGATGTTGACAGTTTAAAATGTGAGGCTTTCATTCTCTACTTTTTTTCCATGTGTCTACTTCCAAAGTTAATCTGGGACCCTTAGAGAAATTAGAAGAAACAAAGAGCTTGTCACTTTGGGTTTTATTTTTACGCTTTTTATTCTGCAGTTTCGGAGTTCTGAGTTGATTGCAGGTTTGTTTCAGGGCTGTGCTCTGTAACAGAAAACCTATGCTTATAGTTCTGGAGACAGCCTGTGCTGCAGCACTGACATCTGCTAACAGAGACATGATAGGCAGAGTTGGCTGGTTTGTGATTTTTGGCCAACTTAACTGCTCCAGCAAGAGTCACTGGTGTAAGAGTAGTTGTACTGACAAAGCTTCCAGATTGTAATTTTGTCACTGCTTATATGACATGACCTTTTCCACCCAAAATAAACACAGTACAAAAGCTAAACAGTTGCCTAATAGCCACTGTCTCCTATGCAGGCTCCTGTGAATCTGTGGGTGGAAAACAGGCAGGGCACTAGTGCTGGTGAGTCTCTGTGAATCTTGGCATTCTCTGTACATCCAAGTCTCCTGAAGGCCTTGGTATGCAGTTTGTAAGGGTCTCTGGGGAACCCCCAGGTTAACAAAAGAGGGATAGCAGCAGGGAAAATCTGTTTCTGGAGATAATATGATCTAAAGGCCTATATGCAGCTCCTCAGAAAGATCTTCTGCTGGTATTGGTGCTCAAAAATCTGCTTTTAAAATAGAACTTGAACATGTAGTCATTTGTCTTGGTCTGGCTTCAGCTTTTAAATCTCTGAAAAGTGCAGTTTTTAAGAAGTGCCTAATTTTTGTCTTAAAAATGTCAACTACTGAAGTCAAGGTTTACATGTATAAACCATTAAAAGATGTTTTTTTTCCTAGGGCATCTCAGCATAGCTGTTCGATGTTACTTTGCCATTAGACCTGACCTTCCAGAGCTGAGGCTAATACTCCTTGATGGAAGATACTGAGGTGGAGCAAAATCAAGTTTACTGATAGAATCCCAATAACAAATATTATCTGTGGCAAGACTGGCACTTCATTTTTGAAATACTGAAGTTAAATGCTTTATCAGGATACTGAATGTATGGAAGCAGTTTTCTTCTAAAACTGTTAGTTGAGGGTCCTGGACATCAAAGACACATGGAGGTACTTTGATTGAGGGCAGTGATGTGGGGGTAGCTGGATTATGTAGTGTTTTTCATGCAATCTGGTTTAATTCACTCTAGAATTGTGATTTGCAGTGATTTGTTGATCTCTTCTGCTCCCCAGATCACATGGTGACAGGTTGCCCATTTTAAAATGTCAGATCTACATCTAGGTTGAAGATTTTGTGGGCCACCAAGATGAGGGATTTGCTTGTGATACTTCAGAAAGTGCCCATGGACAATACTAATCTCATGTGATACGCTAATCCTGCTTGTGGTACTTCATTGCCCATGAACAATGCTAATCTCATGCCAAAGTATGCAAATATCTCCATATAAATTCAAGAAAACTCTTCAGGATGTGAGAGTCAACATCCATTGTCTAGGCCAGTAGAGTCCAGCCTTGGCCTTGTACGCTCCCATCAACTGCTCAGGAGTTTTCCGTATGTCTTAAAGCAGATGATTGATAAAGTGCAAGATGCAGAGGAAAAATACCCCTCTGCTTGTTTTTCATAAGCATTGTCCTGAGTCAGCGGCACATGACTGCGCCCTTCAAGGTTACATCTGCAGGAGAGGACAACAAGTCGGGCTTGAGTGCAAGAGCACACGTTCAGCAAATTCCCTGCCCTTATCTGGGGTTGTTTATGGCTCCTCTGGGAGGACTCTGACCTTGTATCTCCTTTCCACAGAGGGTGGATTTTGTTTTGAAAGCATCTTTTTTTTCTAGAGAAGTGTCATAGGCAGTTGGAGTCAGTTCTATAAACCTCACTTCTCAAACTGGAGTACCAGCAGACTTCTGTTTTTTACTTAAACAGTGACAAATCCAACAAGATGGAGTGCATTAACCTCTCTGCTGCTGCAATATTATGTATTTTGCTGTTTGTTTTCTGATTTGGCTGAACCTCATCTAACCACTGAAGAACTGAAAACCTCAAGTTTAAATGCAGACTACTATAAACTCCTGTTTTCCAGGCTGTTGTACTGGCATACCATTGCTCCAGGGCAAATGTATGTGTGGTTGCTCCAGATTATAGTTCTGTCCTTCTAAATGTTGAGGGCAAAATATATAGTTTTAACTGTCTTGTGCTTAGCAAACCCAGTTCCTATGATTTCTATTAGGAGTGGAAGCTGTATTCTTTGTTAGAGAAAGTTGTCTAACACACCTTTCTCTCTGCAAAATAATCTTTCCAACAGAATGCTTTTATCCCAGCCTCTTCACATACTGAGCTTCCAGATCTCTTTCAGGAATGGACATTAGATTTTATTGCAGCTTCTTAGGCATTTTGATACTGAAATGGGACACAGAAGCACCTCACTATAACACAGTTTCTTTCCTTCTCTTCCTTTCCTTGCTCTCATCCTTTCCTTGCTCTCTTCCTTCCTCCTGCCTTCTTCTCCTATAAGACTAGTCTTTTGATGCCTCTGACCTTTGAAATGCCTCTGCTTTGGCACTTGGTCTGTGTGGCCCATTGTTTTCCTGCTGCAGGTGGTTATTTTAGGTAGTCCTTGGCCACTGAATTTATAATCATTCGATGATGTGGGCTTGGATTTTTTTTCTGAGTGAAAAAGGAGTCTTCAGTCTGTGTTTCCTGACTCCGAGGGAAGTGCTTTTGCCTCTAGACAATTACACAGAAATATGTTATTGCTTTTACCGGTGTATTCTTCCCATGCCGTGGTTTTTATTGAACACAGCCGTAGTTGTTGTTTTGCACTAAACACGATGCTATTCATACCTGGTTCAGAATGCTCAGGGTTTCTGGTGCTTTGGTACTGAGGAGCAGGTCCTGAACTACCCAGGTAAGACCAGTCAGTTGAAAAGTATAAATGCGGAGATGGAACTTGTCTGGGTTCCTCTTTCAGCTTGATGCCAAAATTTCTACAGGTGAAATAATAATGACTCAATTTTTTTATTCTGTCTTGGATAACCAGTTCTGTGATAGGTTCTGATTGTAGTGAGGCTTTGACAGTGTGTCTTGGAGGTGGAGGAAGGAGGGAAATGTGGTCAGGATTAAGTGGCCATAAAATAGGTTCATGGTTGCTGCAAGGGGATGGGGATGAGGATGAATGTTAATTTAATGATTAAAAAAGGTGTTGGACTTGGAGGGTTTATCAAAGGAGTAGTTTTGTAGCTGCCTGTGCTTGGCGCACGTATGGTTAACATTGTTATTGCCATCTTTGATTATGTATTTGAAAGATGAAATATAAGATTTACAAAGAAGAGTGAACTGGGAAGGGCTGCCAATGTCCTTTAGCATGATGCTGGGATTCCAAATTTCCTGATGAATAGAAGAAATATTTAAAACTATATTTAAGACAGTGAAAGTCAGTAAAAGCAAATGCCAAGTGTGACACTGAGGAAATGCATGATTGCTGCACGTTAGTGGAAGTACAGGAAAGGGTGTGGAATACGTAAATCTTTTCAGACTGAAGATAAGTATGGTTTGTGGTTGCGAAAAAGACACCTTATTCTGGTATATATTTGTGAGTATACCATATATGGAGCTCAGGAGGCGGTTTGGTTACTTTTGCTGTATGTAAGAAGTTCTTATCAAGAAAGCCCTGAGATTATTCTCTGTGTCAGATGGAATAAGTAAAAAAGCAATTGGATTAAATGACTGTGAAGTTGCAACTTGATTTATGTAAGATATTAGAAAAGATTAAATTATGAAAGTTATGAAGCACTGTGAGATGTATCCGAGGAGGCTTTGAATTTCCTTCAGTGTGCGTTTTTAGCGACAAATTAGATTGAAATCAATCAGGAGCAGTCGTGAAATATTTATCCAACTGTTGTGCAAGGGGAAGAACTTGCTGACCTTTTGAGTCTTCCTTTTCTATGATAATCTGTCTCAGAAATCAATTTGTGCTATTTTGCCTACCAGAAATTCAGCTTCTAAAGTTCTCCTGTCTGTAAAGCTGGTTTTGTGACTGTTTTCCACTTTGGTTTTTCTCTTACATGTTGTGTTTGATTTTGCCTCGCACTTGTGGATGGGTGTTGGCTTTAAGACCTGCATGGGGCTGGGTGAAGAACGATGGTTTTCTATATGGAGAATACAGAGATTTCTAGAGTATTGTTATCTACCTGTGAAGAAAGAAAAGTATTTTTTTTCCAAACAAACTCCATAAAATTTGGGAAAGATCAAAATGCAAAATACTTATTTTGATATGTTTGGCGCATTTTGTTGCCTTTGAGTGATAACACATAGGGAGATAGGTGTGGAATTATTAAGAAAGAGGAGAAAAATACTCATGTGTTTGGGCATCTAGAAGACTAGATTCCTGTCATTGAAGAGCTAATAAGTGCTTGGACAAGAGAAGTAAGTGTGAGTGTTGGGAATTGAACACACAGTTGGCATGTAGCAGCACAGGAACCCACTTCAGGCCGTGCTGCTCCTCATGCCAGTGCCCATGCTTTTCATGTGGCTGCCACATATGCATGGCCTTGCCAGAACCAAAGGAGGCAAACATTTCATTAGAAAGAAAATTGTCAACTGCTGCTTTTACATGATTCCAAGAATGAGTCCTTCACCCCACCCCCACTCCCAATGCTATTATTTGCAGGGAGGAAAGCTTTCGGGGTAGAAATCCTATTTCTTGATCCTGTGGATAACTAGAGCTGGCCGGATACAGAATTTGCTGACTTGATGATAGCAGTGCCTCTCCTGAAAGGCTAGAACTTCTTTTGACTCACAGAATCCCAGCCTGGTTTGTGTCGGAAGGGACCTTAAAGCTCATCCAGCTCCAACCCCTGCCACAGGCAGGGACACCTTCCACTGGAGCAGCTTGCTCCA
>WYDI02032442.1:0-18747 GCA_009867235.2 Psittacus erithacus | reverse complement strand
TCTCTTGTCCAGGCTGCCCCAGCCCAGCTCTCTCAGCCTGGCTCCAGAGCAGAGCTGCTCCAGCCCTCGCAGCATCTGTGGCCTCATCTGTACTCGCTCCAATAGGTCCATGTCCATCTGGATGGATCATTGTCTGGGATGATGGACAGGTGTCTTGGTGTCTTGATTAACATTGTCAGAGCTCAGGTTAGTGGTAGAGATGACAGCAGAAAGAGAAAATACATCAGATAATGAATCTGTGTGAGTCATTGCTAGGTATCCATGTTAGAATAATGCTTTCTGACCCTCCTAGCAGGATATGTGACCTCATATGCCCACAGGAAAGTATCTGTTGGATTTGTTCCATTTTGTGTAATTTTGAAATTCATGAAGTTCATTGGAAGGATTAATTATGTATAAGGCATGTGCCTGCATATTCTTTTCATCTATGACTGTTACCCTGCATGCAGTTATTAGGGGTTTGATTGCACTGAACACTTTGACAAGAATTCAGCGACAAAAGGGGCCCATTAGTCTTTGAAGTCATGGGCCAAGGAAGAGGAATACAAGTAACATCAGTAATGACCTCATTTAACTTGTGACAGAGTACAAGATAATCCTGAAAGGTCATTGTAATGTAGCTGTGTTTTAGTCTATACACCGCACTGCTCATGCTTCAGCCAGTTTGTATTGCAGTTGTTATGAATGTTGCAATCCTCTTGTGTTCAATACAGGAAGGATGGACAGAATATGACAGTAAAACACAGAAAGATCCTTCCCTCTCTCATATGCTTGAAAGTGAATTAGGCAAAGAGCTGGAAACAATGAAAGGCTTTTCATCTGCTGTGAGGTTTTCATGGAAAATTGAATTTTATTTTGTTTTATTTTTTACTGAAGGAATGAGCTCGTTAAACAAAAAGTAATTTCTGTAGAAAATGTGCTCTTTTCATCAGAGCTATGGGGTAAAAGGGTTTTTCTTTTCAGTCAAAACTGAAGAGCTGTAAGGACGAATGGTCTGTTCAGAATTGCCAGGGAAAACAAAATATAGTCTGCATTACTAGAACATTTCTGTGAACTCTTAATGCAATTATCCAGCTGGTTTTATGAGTAGCAGGCAAAGAGTATTCAGTGGCCAGGTCTAGAAATCCATCCACTTTCTCCAGAACAGTTACACCATAAGTAACAAAACTTTTGGGAAAGAAAAGAAGCAAATCAAAAAGAACTGTACTGTCTATTTCATGTTCTATCCTTATCTTTGTCCCTGTTACGACCCTGCACACTTCTAGATTTTTGGAATAGATTTATAGAAAAGTACAAAAATACCCTAAAAATACCCTAAACTAGACAATTCTCCCAGTGCTTTTGTCCTAGTGGGAGACAGGAATAACTGGAAATCTCTTTAAAAAGCTCTGCACTCAGAGGAAGGAAGTCTCCATGCAGTCCTCAGAGATCTGAGTATTTTACAAGCAGCTTGGATCAACATAAAACTTTTATGTTACTAATGTGGATCAGCTTTTGTGTATTGACACTGTGGGCAGTTTACATTAGATGTTCATAGGCTGTTATTCTCTCTTCTGCTTCTTAGCTGTGTCTTTTCAACAGTTAGCTTCCATGGTCCCAGCAGTTTTCACTTGAGGTTTGCAGACATTTCATAGAATCCCAGCCTGATTTGTGTTGGAAAGGACCTTAAAGCTCATCCAGTTCCAACCCCATGCCACGGACAGGAACACCTTCCACTAGACCAGGTTGCTCTAAGCCCTGTCTAACCTGGCCTTGAACGTTGCCAGGTAGGATGAATTGTCATCCATATGGACAGGCTTCTGTTTCATCAAATTTTTGGAGTAAAGAGTATTTTGCCATCAGCATAAGAAAGGATGATATGTTCTTTGTTTAGCTCTTGTTGGGAATGTTTTGAGCAGATTCAGCCCACAAGGGCCTGATGCCCAAAAATAGTTCTAGATTGTGCCATCAGCTTATTTCCCTCCTGTGAAAAACTGGCTTTGTGTTTGCAGCAAGCCATCTAATAGCCAAGGTTGCATGCTCAGGCAATTACTGTGTGGATCTGGTTGCAGAAGATGGCAAATCTATATCTATGTTGACCTTGGGTTCATCAGAATTGAGATGTCTCCATGTTGTGTCTCAGAGCTAACGTGACTCTGTAAGAAGTATGCTGCCCCTCCCATTCTGCGCAACATATGCCATGTTTAAGAGTGAATTCAGCAGCAGGTACATGTGAGGTAAGGTCTTGTCTATGCCTTATGCATAGTAGACAAAATTGTTTAGAAATCTGCATGCTTTTCTGATTTCTTCATAGTATTTGGTGTTATGTAAGTACCAGTAGCAGTAACCACCATGCGCTCAATGTTGTTCATCAATCCCATGAACACTGGATGAGCTTCCAAACAGCGGTTACTAAATGTTGTGGATCCTGTCTGGGGATGTGTTGTTTGCAGGGTAAAACACTGTATGGATTTTCCAAGCTAATTCCTTCTGCTGGTACTTCACAGTCCTCATCAAGAGTTTTTGAAGGGACATTTCTCATCCCCACTCTTAAAATGTTGAGCAATGCTACAAATTTCAATTCCACAGTTCTCCTTGAACATCCAGTTGACTCTTGTTTCACAATAGCTGGATGTTTGAAAACATACAAGTGTGTAGAAATACTGTTATACACATTTAGATCTCCCACAGTCGAGCCTCGCAGTTGTTTTCTTGCAACACGTGTCTGTTACTGGAAGCAGAACAAGTGGGGCTAGTGGAAAACATGTGACACTCTCCGTTGTTGACGTCCCCTCCCCACCCCCGCCAGCCAACACAATTTGAACATGAAAGTCACTGGAGAGCAGGAGCCTATAAATATTCAGAGAAATCCAGGCAGGGCAAAAGCATTGCAAAAACCTTTGCCTAAGAGTTCCCAGAGCCTGTGAGCTCAGGGTAACCACTGCTGGCCTGGGACATGGGCTGAACTCAAACAAAGACTGATTGTAATTTTGTGGTTGGACATGAATGTTTTGCTCAACACTGATTGAGGCCACTTTGAAAACTGGGCCAGGGTTGTAAAATAACCTATTTACTGCAGTGTGCATTGTATGAAAACACAATGAAGCCTTGTAGATTCTAACTGGGCTTGGTAGAGACCTTGCAGCTGAAGAAAGCTCTTCTGGCTATGAGGAGTCTTGTGAGACCATCAGTATTTTATTTGTTGCCTTTGATTAGGTGAGCTAAAGTGAAAACACAAAGCAAGGAATTGGGTATTTTTGAATTCTAATTCCTGTTTTACTATTGATTTTTCTCCTTGAACTTTCCAAGTCACTTAACCCTTTGGCTCTTTGATTTCTTGCCCAAAGAACTGGCATAAGACTGCTGCTCAGACAGCTTGTTGTGAAGACTAAGGAATTAATGCTAATGAATTAATAATTGTAAAGCCTGTAGTACATGAAAAGCTTTATGTTAGTGGTAGATGGTACAGGAGTCTTGTGAGCTTGTACAGCATTGTCTGTGTATGATGAAGTCACCTCCCATTGATTTACTTTGGAGCCTCAGTTGAACTCAAGCTTGAGCTTGGGGATTGAACTTGTGGCACATGGCATTAGCAGTGTGATGACCTTCTGCCTGAGATGGAATGCCAGCAACTGGAGTCTTCAAAGTAAGTAGGTGTTGAAAGATGCAGATTGGCTCTTTCTGAGCTTTTCATATCTGAAAGGGGCCTACAGGGATTCTGGAGAGGGACTCTTCATTAGGGACTATAGCGATAGGACAAGGGGCAAACTTAAACAGGGGAGATTTAGGTAAGAAATAAGAAATTCTTTACTGTGAGGGTGTTGAGGTGCTGGCACAGGGTGCCCAAGGAAGTTGTGAATGCTCCATCCATGGCAGTGTTCAAGGCTGGGTTGGACAGGCCTTGAGTAACCTGGTCTAGTGTACTGTGTTTCTGCCCATGTGAGGGGGTTGGAACTGGATAATCTTTAAGGTCCTTTCCAACCCAGACCAGTCTGTGATTCTATAATAAGGGCCTGAAGTCATTGATCTTCATGGAGCTCCCTCAGAATCTGTCTATAAGCAGCATGGAAAAACAGGCAACTGCACTTCAAACAAGATGAAACCCTTGTTCTCCTGTGTGGTGTAATCTGAGGAAACACAGGCATCCCAGACACATGCCCTGGTCTAGCTAAGGAAGTAAGGGAGCAAAGGCATATACTTGCTTCTTGCAGTGTAACCTGCTTGTCCAGGCTCTCTCCAGTGCAGGAAGGAGTAAGTGGGTTTGCTTGACTACCTGAAGCTATTGATCAGGCTTTTCATTAGATATTTTATTATGTTATTTCCATCCTGTCTGTTATGTTTCACACAGCAGATCTGATACCTGCCTGCCCTGGAAATACAAGTGGTTTGAGATCTGAAAGAAGTGTTGTCTGAAAAGATAGAACCTCAGCTGAGGTACTGAGCAAACCATGGCTTTTGATAGTTAACCTGTCATATGCTCACTTATCCTTTTTCCAGTCATTTTGGGGTTTGAAAGAGACCCATATTAAAATACTTGTTTTGGTAAAAATGAGCAAACCAGCCAACCCGACAGATCTTGACTGAATTCCAATGGTAAAGGCAAAAAGGGGTGAATAGACATGTATTGTAGATAATTTACTATAGCAAATTTGCTTTCAGATGTAGCTTGGGCTTCTTTCTCACATGTTTAGCGGCTAACTGCTACAAATCTACTCTGCATGATCTGCCTCCATATATTTATATGTCGTCTGTGTGACTTCCACACAGAACAAGCCATGATAGAAATCTTTCATTTAATTAAAATTGATTTTAAAATTCCCTTGATCAATAATGAGTTAAAATTCATCCAGCAGTGATGGGAACAGCAAACCTTCTGAGAAAAGCTTTCAGGCCAGTGGTTTTGGCTTTAAAGACTGGGTCTTGCCTGAAATTATCCCTTTCTTGGCTCCAGGCTCCGTGGTCCTTGGCACATTATGGTTTACCCTATAGCCCAGCTGTCAACCACCCATATGAAAAGCTAAGAGATCTGGACTAAAGGTCTCTTTCTTTTTCTCTCTTTTTCCATATAGATGCTTTAAACATCAGACTCTTCCTAACATCTCTTGGCGTCAGGTTGGTCATGCCTTCTGAGCCTCCAGATGAAATTAGTATTCTGTGGAAAATGACCCAATATTTCTTCTTTGATTCCTGCTCTACAGCCTACCTCAACCTTTTGAAGTGCTCACTCAGGTGGCAAAATTGGCTAAGCTATTAGTAAAGTCATATTTAACAGTTGAGTTTAAAAGATTGCAAAAGGGTCCCTCTGCATTTAAGTTTTATTACCCTGCAGAAGAAAGATCCAAAGCAAATATGTGTAATATAATAGAATACGTTTTATGTGACCATACCTAACAGAAATTTGAGTGATTAATAAAAATCAGCTTCAGATGATGGTAATTCTCTATTGTTTACACTTGAGGGTACTTCCTAAATAATTGTCTCAAACCTTCATTGAGAGATACTTTACAAGTGCTGTGCTCAAGGAAAACTAAGCCTGGGATACTTAGTTTGATGCTGCTGCTGTCCTGAGAGCTACTTATTTGGTCCCATACCAGCACATGATGAGAACTTTGTTCCTGATGAGGCAACTGGATCACTTCATTTGAAGCCACATTGGCCTGAAAAAACAAATGAAGACAGAGGATCTGGCAGCAGTATAGGGGCTCTCATTAACTTTGGACTAGAATAAATGCAGAAGATAAAACACTGAAGTGATTTAAATTGAGGAAAAAGAAAAAAAGGAAAAAGTCAACTCTATAACTGATGTGTAAGTGGCAGCAGTTTACATAGTTTTATACAGGGGTGCTATAAATAGTATACTGAAAAGGAATTACAGATCATGAGTCCAAGCAGATAGGTCTTGTGTCAAACAGAAAGGAAAGGATATGTCAGCTATGGTAGAAAGGTCTGGGATGATTTGGTTCAGATGGGTACATGTTTCCTTTTCTCCATTCTCCCTTCTTCCTTGCTCTGCTCCCAGACAATTAAAGAATATTGCAGGTAATGTGTTCTGACTACTGATGTCTTTTGCTGGTCTTCCTTAGCCCTGGAAGTAGGAAAAAGAGACTGAGGAGCAACCACTAGGATGAAACACAAATGTCTTTCTTAAATTTGCTTTTTTATATCTATTTAGAAATAAATCATTAACTGCCTGAGTTTTTGTTTTTTCTCAGATGGATCCTTCTGTGGGGGCATACTCAGACTGGGCAGTGGCAGCACTGGTTTGTATTTCCTGAGGGAAGACTACTGTCAGAAGGATAGAAAAGTGTTTACTGTGGGTTTTTTTTCTCTCCACTCTCCTAATACATTGTTCCACAATGGAGCAGAAGGCTGTTAGATCCTTGCTAATAATGCAGTTCCAGTGACTGTGCAAAGAAATGTCAGAATGTTAATACAGTCATCAGGAGCTCCCAGGCTGCCTCAGCTATTTGAATCGATTTCAGAGAGTTCTGATCAGAGGAGCAGTTCCTTGCTCTGAGTTTACATGTGCTTTATTCTCCATGAAGGCATTTTGGAGCTTCTCCCTTTCTTTCTAAAGATGTAGTCACCAACCAAAACAACCCTCATTTTCCCTCCTCGCCCACACACCTGCTATTGGTTTCTGTGCTGCTCCATCCTTGTCATTGTGCCATTACAGTTGCTGCTCCTTGCCACGAGGGAACTGGGTGCACAAACACAAGGTAATTTAAGGGAAATGGCAGACAGACAAATGTAATTGCTTGAATGTTCATGTTGGCCAGTGTGGGTATGCTAATGTATAGGCATTGAAACAAAAGCTTTCATATATTTCAGGATGAAGAATGGCCAGTGTCTGGATTCTCAAATGGATGTGAAGAGCAGGACCTCTGAGCAGGCTCATGCCACCTCCTTCTGCCAGAGTGGGAAGCTCAGCAAGTCCCATTACAGAGGAGGGAAATGTTTGAGCAGTCACCAGCACCTCCTGAGTGAGCAATTTGGTCTGTTTAGTGCATCATCATTTTATTGCCCAATATAATTTCAAGTTTCCTGGGCAAGTTCATTAAAAGATATGGTTTTTGCTGTAATGAAAAGAAGAATATGTATCATCTTAGCTATGGAGAAAAGGTGGTGGTTTCCTACATCTAATTGTATTTTGATTTGAGATGTAAATGGACAGTGCTTCCCAGAAGAAAGCTTGACCGCACACAAGACTATATTGGAAGCAATTTTGGGATTGTAGTTTGTGTTTTATGAAATGATTGTCACATGAAAAATTCAGTTTTTGGAAAATCCATGAAATTGGCCAGAAAGAGATACATTCTACTACTTTCAGTTTCAATTTCAGTTGGTTTAGATAAAAGGCCTTTTCTTTGTCTTATGATTGCTGCCTCAACCTTATTGCTTGTAAGCCATGTATTTATAGTCTGTAGATCTGAAAACAGCACCGAAGTCTTGGCAAAGTATTTTATTTGATGTTTTTGATGTGGTGTATTTGGTGTGTTGGAAAATGTTTTAGAGAGCTTACTTGCTTCAAGGGCAAAAAACTTGGACAATGGTTTGAGAATGCTGAGAAAGGAAAAGCAGCAAAAGCTGCTGCTGCTGTATCTGATTTTCCAGTGCATCCCTTTCAGTGGTATTATTGGGTCCCTGGGACACACCATAAGTTCTGTTACTCTCTGGAGTTCCCTTCTGGTTGCTTTTTGTCTCTTCCTCTCAGGACCCTTTTGACCATCTGTGGCTTGGGGAGAATATGCAAGCTCCTTCCTGTGTCCAAGATCAATAGCTTGAAAAGCAGAGCATGAGAAGGCACTAAACGTGTTTCCCGCCAGGCATCATTAATTCCTGACGTGCTTCAGCTGCTTCCCTTTGAAGTTCCCTTCCCAGTTTTGTATTTTAGTATTATTTTGTTCACCAAGTGTTCAAGATTCGGGTTTCCTCCCCCCCCGGCCATGTGTCCTGCAATAGGCTGGGGCTGGCAGTGGTTCCTCTGGAGCCTGTGCTCTTTGGATGAGGGTGGTCCAGAGCACTTCTTGAAAAGCTCTCCCAGATCCTGGAAATCAGAAGCCAGTTGAGATGTTTCCCAAAGCAGCCCAGCCATGCTGGAAGTGCTGCTGCTTTCCTGCCTGAGTCTTTGGTTAAGAAAAGAAGGAAAAGGGAGGAGGAGGAAAAAACCCAACAAACCAGTCACTTAACTGAACGTGATTTGGTTCCTTAGCTCCACTCCTACCGAATAAGAGAGTGACTTAGACAAGCTCCATTCCCACAACCACCTCCTTCTGATGTGATAACTCAGATATTCCAGCAGTGCTGAATTTAAGAGTATTATTTCTAAAGGTACCAGGTCACCCATAAATCCACCTTCTCTCTCTTCCTGCTCCTGCTGCACTCCACACCAACACTGAGGGCTGCTGTTGCTACAGCATTTGTCACAGGAGAGATTATGATAGGTGTGTGAACGGGCTCCCCAAAATTCTGAAACTATACAAATTCAACCCTGTTGCCTTTGCAAGTACCAACATAGTGTTTGTAATAAGAAATGGGTGTTGTGGTACTGGCTCACTTGGAAGTGAAAGTGCCAGCGGATCAGTGTGGATATGTACCTGAGCCTCAACATTGCTTACAGTTGTATTTGACCAGAATTGTCTACTACATCTTTGGCACTCCAAGACGTGCAGTGTGTACAAGCTGTTGATGGCTGACTCTTAACTGGTTGCTGCTCAATTTGCAAGTACAGATGAACACATGCATGCATTTCCTCCTTTGCACAGACACATTTGTAATGATCAGACATTGAAAGTGTGTTATATTGCATATGAGGATGAAAAATGCAGGCTACTCTTGTAAGATCCCCGCTGAATGCTGGGTAAGGAAAGCACCCATAATCTGTTGCCAGGAGATTCCCATTCGAAAACAGAACCTGGCTATCATTTATTTTTAATATACTGGATTTTCATATTTTTTTTTACCATAGCCGCTCCTGGCTGCTACAGAAGTGCTGAGGCTCTGTGAGAAGCCTGTTTGCTTCGTTTCTGCAGCATTGGGATGGAATTAAGATGTAATGAGGAAGCTTGAGCTGGCAAGGTTTCTTACCCAAATGTATCGGCTTATAGATTTCTGGGCATCTGTGCTCAATGTGAAGCACCTGCTCATGGAAGGTATGTGCTGTAAAGGCTGGAGGATGGCCCAGTTGGAAAGGAAGAATTCTTGCATTTAAGAAAAAGTACCTGTTGAAGGCACAGCAGTGAGCAGTGCAGCACGTGGTTGTACCATGCACGAGAAGAACAGGGGAGGGAAGGAAGCCTGCAGCAGGAGAAATGTACACAAGGAATTAGAACATTCCGTTGTGATTGCAGAAAACTGCTCATGTGCTGAACAGAGGAAAGTGGTTCCCTCTGTGGTTCTGGAAGTGTGAAGTGCATTTTGTGCTGTCTCTTGAGGGTGACACACTTACAAAGCAGTTGAATGATAACAGTAGACTTCAGTGAGGCTAAAACTAAATGGACACAGCTGTAGACGTTTTCATAAAAGAGAATCTCCCAGGAAATAAGTATGTTGGGAATCCAGGCCTTGATTTTAGTTACTACTGGATGCATTTTCTCCTGATCTTGCTGGAGATGTCTGTTTGTCAAACTGAGCATAAAAATTACGCCCCATTTAATCCATTCTCCCTTGATTCTTTCTCATCCATCACATGTAAGGAGGCTGTTCCTGTTGTTTCTTCTCAGCCCTTCTTCACAGGAGAGGTGCTCCATCCCTCTGATCATTTTTGTGGCCTCCTCTGGCCCCTCTCCAACAAGTCCATGTCTTTCCTGTACTGAGTGCTCCAGAGCTTGACACAGGACTGCAGGGGGGTGCTCCCAGAGCAAGCCAAAGGCAGTCACCTCCCTTGACCTGCTGGCCACGCTCCTCTGGCTGCAGCCCAAGATGCAAGTGCACATTGATGGGGCATGGCCAATCGTTTGCCCACCACTACCCCCAAGTCCTTCTCCTGAGGGCTGCTCTCAGTCCCTCCATCCCCAGCCTGTGCTGATAACAGGGGTTGCCCTGACCCATGTGCAGGATCCTGCACTTGACCTTGTTACACCTGATGAGGTTCACTTGGGCCCATCTTGAGCCTGTCCCAAGTCCCTCTGTATTAGGTCCAGCCCTAGCTGCTTGGATGAGATTTGTTTGAGATACTGAATAATTTTAAGCTGCTTTTTTTTTCGTCTTTCTTCTTTTTTTCTCTCCCATCTGATTTTTTCTCCCATCACAGCTTTTTTGTTCCTGTTTTTGTGGGGTTTATGGCTGAAGCTGCAGCTTCAGTGAAGTCAGTAAGAGTAGAGTTTCATCACACCCACAGATATGATGGTTTGTGGTCCACTCTTCCTGTATAAATGTTTCACTGAATCTGTAGCCATTGTATTAAGCTGCATTTTCTCCCTGAATGGTTTTAAAATGGTTGACAAGAGACAATTTGGAGCCCTTCAAATCTCACCCAGTGCCCCAAAGAAAATGAATGTTGTTATTGAGCCTTTTGTATTGAAAAGTAATGCTAAAAAATGGCTTTGAAAAACTATGAATATAGAAATGTATGAGGTTTTCTCTGTGGTTGTTTAGTGCCTTTATCTTGTGCCTGGAAATGCTAGTTTGGATGCATGTGTGAAATGGTAGGGGCTCCCCCCATCTATTTCCTTCTTTTGGAGAAAGAAGCTTTGCAAAAAGAAAGGAGATAAAGGGAGAGCTGCATCAGTGGAAGGGACAGGTGATGGAGTGCTAATGCTGGCATAGGGACAGATCTGTCTTTTATTTGTGGCTGGCTGAAGTGCACTGTGGGTATCCCTCTGTAAGGCAGTGTCTGCTTGGCACAAAAGCTCCCCAACACTCATGAAACTTAAGCACATGAAGATAGATTTCTTTCTCTTCCCCACCTTTCCCCCTTCTTTTGAAACCTGAAGGTGTTGACTGGGGGCTCACTATAGCACATAGTATGTTACCACCCATTCACACCTCTACTTGTCTTCTGTCCCCACCTCCTCTCACACTTCTCCCGCCGTAATGATGTGTTGCAGGAATAAATTGTGTTGCACAATGAATGCCCAGAAAGAACAAGAGGGTATTTAAATGCTGAGAAATAAGAGAACTAGTGCAGAAGGAAAGAGAGGGGAGTGCTTTTGGCACATTATGCTGGTAGTGGATTGTAACTCAAGCTAGATGACTGCTGTACCGGAGTGGTTGTGACATTCATTTAAATGCTGGAAGTTGAATTTAACAGGGAGGTGTTTGGAAGCCCAGGGCTTGGGGTGCTGCTTGTGAGTTTGGGAGATCAGTTTTGCTTCTCTGATTTGCTCAAGGAGCAATATGAAAAGGGAAAGCTTATCTGTCCAGGTCGATGTGTTTTCCCCCACTGAGGTCTGTACCCAGAGCAGGTCTGGGGCAGGTGCTGCTCAAATGTGGATCTTTAAAAATCCCACTCAGATCTTGGAGATTTTATTTTCCTTAGTGTGAGTGAAGGGACTTTCCAAGGGAGAACGATGAGTTGGAATAAACGTTGAGCGTTTCAGCCATGCCATTGTAAAACTTGCTTTTAATTCCACGTCTCTTTGGGAAGATGATGCCTGTTGGTTACCCTTTGCATGAAAGCCACAGCTGTGCTTTGCATTCAACACAACCAGACACAGGCAGGTTTTGCATTCCACATGCAGACCTCCTTTGCTTGCACCTTTGAAGCTGGTGCTGTAAGAGATGGCAAAGAACTTTATTGTTTTCTTTCCAATTTGGTTAAATTTCAGTGAGCTCACAATCTGAAATGATGGCTCGCCCTTAAAGAGCTGCTTGTACTTGACAAGTGTGTGGCAGTGCTTCATTAATTACCCGCAGCCCTCCCTAGCCCAACCTCACTTAGGTAGAAGATTTGTTCAGTGCACATAATTATCTCTCTGTCGTTCCCTCTCTTGTATTGATTCATGTGGAAAATATGATTAAAACATGAACATCTACAAATGATTCCGAATAACAAGAGAGGAAAGGCCATTGTTTTTTTGCACTGACTATACTAGATTACTATAATTACAGCTGAATAGTTCTGCGTTTCTCTGGTCCCTCACAAGTCTGAATGCTCATTCACAGCCTCAGTGTGCCGTTTAAAAGTAGCGATGTTTAAAAGCAATATCCTCTTAAGGATGTTTCTTTGACCCATTAAGAACCTTTACCTTGGCACTTGGACATGTAATCTCTGGCAGCAGGTCATGTGAAGAGGGGGTAGGGATAGGGAAAGAAACACCAGCCCTGCAGACATCTGTTGTGTTGCCTGGGCCAAGCGCGGAGGGGAGGCTGTGCCAGCTGGGCAGCCGCTCCTGCAGCTTGCAGTCGGCTTGCTTCTGGTGCCAGCGGTAATGATGTGGCCTTCCCATGTAGAGGGTGGCACTGCCAGATTCCTAATGAGAACCCACGAGCAGCAGCAAAAGGGGAAGGGGTCATTTCTTGCCACCCCCCATGTCTTCATCTCTGCTCCCGGTGGTTTTGTGAAGCTTTGGTTTTACTTTGCCCGATGGAGAGCATTGGGCAGGGCCCTGCCTGCTCTTGCCTTGATGTCAAGTTAAACAACTGGAAATTCTGCCCAGCTGAACCCCTCAGGAAGGCTGGTTCACCCCGGTGGGGGTGTGGAGATGACAGAACGAATTTCACACCTCATCCATTGTGCGCAGTGGGTTCACTTGGTTGCTCTTGCAGCTGGTACAGACTCTAAGACAGGGCATCATTTTCCTCTTCTGGTTTGGGACTACACTGGAAGAGCTGTGTTCAGAGGGCAAGAACACAGCATGGATTTTTCCACTGGCAGCTCTTGCTTCCTCTTAATATGCTATAAATACTACTCAAGAGGTCCTGTTTTCTCCTGAATACCTTCAGGTCACTTTCTGGTCAGTTCTGGATCTATTGGCTGATTTGGAGACCCTTGAAAAGGTTCTGGCAGCTGAGGCTGAGAACGAAGTGCATTGAAGTATTGTTGGGATGGAGTGTTGCTGGTGTGGGTGTATTGTGCTTGTGTCCTCTGGGCAAACAAGCCTGGCAGCAGGCAGGACACAGAGGCACAGCTTGGGAAAACCAGAGCAAAGTCACATAAGCCATCCTGGGGGTGCTGTGCCACCCCCCTCAGAGGGTGGCACTTCCCAGGAGCTCTGTTGTAAAAGAAGGGATGGCAGGTTGGATTGAGCTTGGAGTAGCAGTTTTCCAGATAAGGTTTTGTGTAATTCACCTCTGCCCTCCCCCACCTTTGTTTTTCTTAAGAAGGGGCCTTGTAGAAGCTCATTATAGACCTGCTTAAGCTCATTATAGACCTGTTTCTCTCTGCTTACTTGAAGGAGGAATGGGATTAGTTGAAGCAGGCAAATGCAACCTGCAAACCTTGGCCTGAAGAGTTCAGCAGGAATTGCAGCCCTGAGTCTGAAGTGACTGTTGCTCACAAGCGATGTGCAGCACTTTTTGCTGACATGAAACAGGGCATTCAGCCTTCTCTTGTCAGATGTTGAGCAGCAGACCTGGAACTCAGGCTGTGCAAACTTGCTTATGAATCAAAACTGAAGAAGAGAGCCCCATGACACTTTGCCAGCTGCAATTTCTGACTTTTCCTTGGCTTTACCTTTAATTTGCTGTTAGAAAACCTGTGATCAAGTTCTAGCCTGTGAGCCAGAAGTAGCCAACTATTCAGCAGCCTCTCTCATCACCTGATTAAACGAAATCCTTCATCCCATCCTGCCTTTTGATCAGTAATGCAATCTGATGCATATTCCAGTAATTGTGAATGTAGAACAACGAGTCTTCTGCCAGAAGTATTTTAACACAGCTGCACTGCCACTGCAAATAGCGCTGTATGAGCTGACCTTCATGATGGAAGGGAAAGTTTCTTCTTGGTGTTTCTCTTACTGTGAGCCAGGAAATACCTTCTAGGTAGCACGCTATGTTGGTTCTTTTTATTTGCATCTTGTAAGACAAAACATTGCCAACTCTCTTTTTGGGAATCTACTGACAAGGATATAGTATTTAGAATAATTAGCTTTTAAAATCCCAGGAACATATGCATGGATATAAGTGAGGAGGAGCTGGAAAGCTGGAAAAAAGTCCAAGTTCAGGAGACAGGCGGGGAAAAAACCTGAAAGAGGGGGAATGTGTATCTTCTGTTTGGTAATACAATATCCATGTAATGGCTCTGAAATGGCCACAGTTAAAGTTTATGCTACATTAGGAAAGCAAAGTGGTTTACATTGAAACTTAATAGAAGTCAATTGTGTTTCAAACATCTGATGCAGAAATAAAACACCTTATGTTTTATGGGAGTGAGAAGCTGCATATTTGGCACTCATTCTTCTCTCTAAACATGTGTGCGCTCTCTCTATCAGTTTGAGATAATCCAGGTCTGGCTTCTGCCCAGTCCTTCTTCCTAACCAGAATTACGTGAGACATGCTGAGCTCCACGCCCCCCCCCCCCCCAGATTAGTATGTGAGAATTAGTTGGCATCTTTGACAAATCTTCCACAAGAACAGTATTAACAATGGATATTTTTTCCTTCATCAGTGTGATCATTTGGGAAGAGCTTGTCTGTTCCCCCTCCCCCCCCATATATTTGCTGTTACTTAGTGATTTCTTGATGCTAGCTTCAAACTTTGGAAATCCACATCAGAGTAGAAGCTATAGGACTGCTGTTGCTGTGATCCACTCACCTACACAGCCAGGAACTGTAGCTTCACTGACAAACCTACTGTATTTAGTAGATAGGTATGGTTGTGAATTGATCCTCCAATTGAACATCGTTTCCTTGTGAGCATCTTCTAACGCTTGTGGCTGCTTCACTCAACTAGATGGTTATTTTCCTATGCCTCTATTTTACAGGCATTTTTTTTTTATGTTTTTGAATTCAATCTGACATATGAACCTCTGTTCTTTGCTGCATTAGGTGCATGTGGGTGCTCTCACCTCCAGAGTGCAGGAGCATCCAAGTGCAAGCTAGCAGTTACCAATACTAATGCATTTCTGCTCCTTTTTCCTGCTCAGGATTTGAAAGTCAATTCAATTCGCTATTGAAGTAGCCTGTTTGGTAGATGAGTTAGGATTTGGATTGTATGACAAGATGAGTGTTTTGTGCCTACACGGTTATACAACAAGCCTACAAGAGAACTGAAAATAACAACAAGAACTCCAGATCTCTCACTATTTCTTCATACCTCCTTCTTTTAAATTTGACAGTGTCTTCACTGGGAGCAAGTAGCAAAGTTTATCCAGTCACATGTGGATTTTAAGTCTAAACCAAGTTACTTGATAAATTTAAGTAAATGATGTTTTTATTTTCTTGTCTAAATGTATGTAAGCTAGTAAGTGAAAAATTATAACTGCTAACAGCCAAAAAAAGACAAAAAAGAATGAGCTTGTCAGTCACAGTGAAGATTATATGTATTTAGCCACATCTTTAATTTTAAAATATATTAAATATATTCAAGCATATTTAAAAATATCAATTAACTTTTGCTGGAAAATTAATCTGAACTATTTTGTTTAATAAATGCTTATTTTGTTTACTAACAGAAGGCGAACACCTTTCAAACACCTTTCAAGGGTGTAAGTTCTGTAGAACTGACAGGTATTAGACTTAGCATCATTTCCAATGCTTTCAATATATTTTAGGTAGATGTTAAAGTAAAACTTTGAAACTTTGAGCAGTTGTTAGTTTGGGGTTTGGGCTTTTTTGGCAACACAAGAATGATTCAGTTTGCAACTTTTAGCTTCTCTACTTCCGTCCTTACTCATTCATCTCTTTCTGTCTTTTTTTTTATAAGACCAACTTCAAAATGAATGAGGAAATGAAATGAAAATAATCCCCCTATGTTAATGCACATTTAAATATGAACACGCAGCATAAGGCAGGAAATGCAAGTTTTCTCACAACGACATTAATGTTGTCGTAAAAACCACAGTGATGTAGCTAAATGTCACTTCTACATGGCTTTTCTCAGTATTCTTCCTAAAGCCACAGTTCTTGTCATTTCTAGAAGCAGGTGAATGTCTGGTCTGCCCAGGTGGAAAAGAAAATTTAGGAACTTGAGCAACAGTAATGATTTAAAACTGGAAGACACGTGACTGTTAGTTTAAACTTGATATTTCTATTTATTTATTTGTTTGTTTTAGAATAACGTTGTGATCTTTAAGTCCAGAGCTGTGATTTTTGAATGCACAGATTTGACAGTCCTCTGCAGTAACCTGAAGTGGGAGGCCATTCCTGGTAGGGAAGACTGACCCAAGCACCCCAGTTGTGCCACGGTGTGTAGAAGTGAAACTTAATACTGCCTTGTGCCAAAAGCAAGAGGCAGACAGACAGCCACTGGGCAGGCTGTGCTCTCAGAGTCCTCCCTTCCCCTGCTCTCCTTGGGCATATGGTCAGCTCCTGTGTCAGCCTCGCCCCAGGGCTGCTGGCTGGGGGTGCTGGGATGTGGTGGTCCCACAGCTGGCTATCACTAGTGCTGCTGTCAGCAGCAACCACTAGCCCGGAGCACACACTGCTCCTGTGCGCAGGAAAGGCCAAGTCCCAGCGTGGTTCCCTGGCCTAATCTGCTGAAGACAGTAAGTCTCCCTGAGCAGGGAGCTTTTGTCTTTGCTCCCCTTGATCACACTGACACACTGATAATTATAAATACATTTCATGTATGATGCCTGTGGAATTCATACAGCAGTGCAGACTTTAGTGTTTCCTGGTACTTTTAAGTTCCCAATGTTAGCTTTGCATTCATCTAGAACAGTCTATCTCTTCCCTTCATGACTGCAGTTGCAGTACAGCAGGAAATCCTCTCTTTTGGGTCCAGCCAACACTGTCTCCTTCTTCCTCCTCTAGCCCCACACTTGAGCAGTCCTGTTCCTTGATTGCTATCTAAATTGTCCTTATCATATGCCAGACACTGAAAGAGCTGCAAGGCATCATTTCCTGCTGGGCAATGCCAGGCACATAACATATGCTAGACATCTACAGGCAGATGGGGTTGGTTAGGGCCAGTGAAGCATGAAAAAACAGGGGCTTCGGTAGGAAGAGGCTAAAGAACTCCACAAACTGGTTGAATGCGATATCCCAAGCAATGTTAACAGCTCATTAACATTCCCTGTAGGCTGGCAGGTCAGCAGAGGAGGTCAGAAAAATTGAGATCTATTTTCTTAAGGAAACAGGAGTTAAAGAGGGTTAGATACATACAGCTGGTGTAGGACACAGTGTAAGGATTGGTCTGAGGGAAGGCGAAGGGGAATGCTGCATCTCAGTCTCTGCCTGCTTAACTAGGACCAGCCATCTGTCCGTTTTCTACCTGGGATTCTTCCCATGCTGAGTTGAAACTTGCTTCATTATTCAAAAGCAAACTTGCCCAATGGCACAAGATGTTGGGAGGCAGCTGATTCGTGACCTAGCCAAAGGCATCGGGAGGAGGGAGGGAGGTTTTCCTTTGAACCAGCCTCTGTAAGCATATGGTAGGCCTTGTACTTCAGGACGTGATCCATATGCTGCTCTTCAGTGCCCATATGCTTTCTATATTTTCTGTATTTATTTATTTTAATCAGGATTGAGCCTGTGATCTTGATTTTCCTTTTGCTGCTGACTGTAATTACATTTGGTTGTGCTACTGGAGGTAAGGCAATGAGGTTAAAAACGAACACCAGAGTGTTCAGTTGTCTCCTTTTAACATTGTCTTGTCTTGGGTGTTTTGAAAAGAGAATTGTATTCCAGGTTAAAGATCTGTAATGCTTTTAGTTTGCATTTCTTCTTGCAGCTTAGAAGTGGAGTTTCATTGACTCCGGGTCAGAGGAGAGATGAGTTCCAATGATACAGTCCTACAAGCAGTAACTGATACTTGCTGTTTCTTGTGGGGTTAGCTGCTATAAATCAGTGTATTCTGATTTCACTGGGAAAAGCAATGGGATTAAAAAAGCAATTCCAGCCTCCGCCTTCAACCAAGGTGACAGAATTTGACCTCAGATAGTTAGGATTTATGGGTACAAGGAAGCTCTACCAGCCACTTTCTTTAGCTTCCTTACTAACATGGGGTTATTTTGGCTTCACTAGAACAGTGTTTCCCAGCCTGTTTAGCTGAATCCTTCCTGTAAGATAGGCTACATGGTGGTGACAGACACAGCTCTACAGATCCCAAATTGAGCAGGATGCCTTCTGTTGAGAGCCCATCTCTGCCCTGAAGACCTGCACTCTTGCCAGTGGGTGTTAGCCTGGCCCAAACCAAGAGGAGCAGCACCTACTGAGCACAACTGTGGGGCTGTCCTGGCCTGTAGCTGTGTACAGGGTCCAACCGCACTGTAACTCCATTTAGAGCATGTTATCTTCTCCCACGCTCCAGCAGGGATGCCCCTTGGATTCCTTGTGCAGCCTTACAGTACAGAGCAGGAATAAAAGTAGCAAGACCCCTCTCTAGCACATTCAGCCCATACCAATCTGCAGAAAATCTACCATGTGCTAAGCCAGAGTATTTGTGGGTACAACATATTCAGAAAAGAATGAAACCATAGTTCACAAAGTAGAGCTACATCTTCACATATTTAGTTCTTCAGCCTGCAAGAAGTCTTGCTTCAAGGTGTCTGCTGGAGTGCCAGGCCTGGAAACAGAAAGTTGTTTCATAGAATCCCAGAATCCCAGACTGGTTTAGGTTGAAGGGACCTTAAAGCTCATCCAGTCCCAACCCCTGCCACGGGCAGGGACACCTTCCACTAGAGCAGCTTGCTCTAAGCCCCTGTGTCCAACCTGGCCTTGAACACTG
>WYDI02032441.1:45438-115757 GCA_009867235.2 Psittacus erithacus | reverse complement strand
CAATCAGCTCCCTCCCCTTTACCCCCCTCAACAATCCAATCCCCCCCCCTAAACCCCCCCCCCCCCCCCACACCCCCCCCCCCCCCACCCCCACACCACCCCCCCCCACCCCCCCACCCCACCCCACCCCACCCCCCCTTTTAACAGCGTCTCTGGTGTTTTTTTAATGGAGACCAAGGGAGGGACAAGCGAAGAGCTGGCAATTTGTAGTACAAAAATGGATGCTTAATTCATGTCTTGGTTTTAATTAGGTGATTCACCGGATTTCTCTTGGACTGAAACAAAAGACCGTGTGGGGGGCAGGAAGGGAATTGGAGAGGAGAGAAACAAGAGAGCTCACTTTGATCTTTTCTGCCACTGTTTCGGCACAGTGTTTACTACGGGGGTAGCGGGTGCCCCAACCTTCCCCCTCCCCGTCCCTTCCATTCACGGCCACGGCAGCAGAGCCCTTCCAGGAGGCGGCTCGAGTAGGGGGGAGGAAGGAAAAGCCTTCCCGAGCGGCAGCCGCCGCCAGGCTTTGTACGTCGGGACCGCGACAATGCTCGTGGCCCCCGGCTCCCCCCGCTCCGCGCCCCTCCGCGGCTGCGGGCAGCGCGGGACGGCGGCAGGCAGCACGGGCATGCGACCGCGCTCACGTACGCTGGAAAAAAAGGGGTAACAACCCACACTTCTTACCTGCTTCCCCTCTATATTGCAAAAGGCCGGGGAGCAACGCCGCTCGGGGTGCCTGAGAAGGTCTCCTTGCAAAGAAACAAACACAGCCCTCGGCCTCCCTCTGGCTTGCGGGAGCGCTGGACGCAGCCCCCCCCGCCCGGCAAGGGGCAGCCCGGGCTGGAAAAATACAGCTATTTCTACGAGAGGCGTCCGCCCGGGTCCGTCCTGCAGCTTGCGGTGCCCGGGAGGGGAGCCGCAGCGATCAGCCGCCGAGCCGCACACGCAGGGCGCCGCCGCCGCTCGCTGCTGCAATCGCCGGGCAAGTTTGGCAATGTGGCTTCACTTTGTACCGCTCCCCCCTCAACCTCCGCCCCCTCCGGGCTGTGGCGGCTCTCGGGCCCGCCGCCGCGCCTGAGAAGAGGGCGAGAGCCGGCGGGGCCGGGCGCGGAGCCGGGTGGGGATCCTGCGGCGGCGGCGCTGGCGGGACGCAGCAGGAGGCCCCTGTGCGAGTGCGGGCGTGTGTGTGCGCGCCGCGCGGTGCGCTCCCCACCGCCTCACACATGTGTTACTGACAGAGCCGAACCCCAACTACACCCCAGCTCGGCCCCGCCGTCAGCCCGCCGCAGCCAATCCGCCCGCGGCTTGTTCAGGCGGAATAATAAAACCTGCCAATCCCCGGGAACACAAAGGAATGAGCGAAAGGGGAGGGAAAACCGAGACGAGCACAGTAGGGAGCGAGGAGGAGGGCAATGGAAGGGAGGCGGAGCCAGGTGGGCAACGGTGCCCGCCCGGGCGCTGAGGGCGCCGCCAGCTCCGCTCCGCTCTTGGCCGCCAGTTGAGAAACTTGGAGGCTTGGCGTGACCAGACGCAGCAGCCGCTGCCCGTTAAAGCGCCTCCCGGGCGCTGCCCCTTTCCCGCCGTGGCGCTGCGGGGAGGTGCGGCCCACTCCTCGATACCGTCCTGTCGCTCCCCCGGGGCCCCCACCGTCGCCCTCAGGGTGGGCTGGCGCCCGCGGTCGGCGCTTGCCGGGAGGAGGTCGTCCCCCCCCCGGTGGAGGCGGAAAGCGCCGGGGAGCGGTACCCAGGCATACCTGTCCGGGCACGGCCTGCTGTCCGCAGCCCCTGCGCCGGTTTGAAAGAGTTAAACTGCCGCGGTTCGCCGGCAGTTAGCAGCACGGCTTGTTGTTTGAGGAAACAATTGCATTTCTGAGGAAGAAGCCCAGGGATGATAGCAAACCAGAAGTCACACTCAATAGGAGTACTTGAAATTGAGAAAAAAGCAACTCCACGTATGAACCGCGCTTGTTTGAGGCCTAAGCACAGGCACAAGTACAGTACCAAAGAGTTAAAAAAGACCCTTGAAACAACACAAGTGTTTCCAAATGTGCCACAATTAGTGGCTGTTATCCCCTAAGCAGTTGCACCTGCCAGCGTGGGGCCCTGCCCAGCTGCTGCGGTGGGTTCCCGCCTGGTGCTGTCTGATGTGGGGCAGCCGTGCTTCACTGTGCAGACCACTGCTAGGACGTTCCATCCATTCCACACCTCCAGGATCTGTGAAAGAACAGACAAACCATGACACGAGTTTCCCGATTCCAGGCTGCTGCTGTAGCGAACAGCCAGTGCAGCGAGGACAGTGGGAGAGGACAGGACAGGCCCTGGGGTGCGGGCTGGGGGGGTACAGTTAATTCCTGTGGTCAATGTGACAGCAGTGTGACTGAATCACGGGTTTGGGTGTGTCCATCTCTCTGCTGTTAAAGTGTTCTAAAGCCGTTCCTGCGGGTGGCTAACGAAGGAGCGATGTACCCGCAGAAGGGTACGGAACTGCAACCTGGAGTCCTGGCGTACAGCGGCGTGCGCGGGTGAAAAGTGCAGTGAGTGCCCCTGTGCCAGGCACAGCCCAGGTGTACCTGAGCCACATCGCCACCTGTGGGCCTTATCCATAGCTGCATCCCGGCCTTGGCTGGACCACGGCGTGCCCAGGAGCCGCTTAAAACTCGGGGGAAACATGCCTAGCTAGGAAAAACGTACCTGGGAAAACACCGGATAGCGCAGATAGATTTTGTTTCTAATTATACAGCAAATAAAATACTGAAATCCGGATATCACCACAGGTATAATTTAAATGCAGGAGGAAAAAGTCTATTTCTGTCTTTCTGGGATATGTTCAGTGTCTGTGCATAGAGCTCATGGAAAGCTTCCGCCAGGACAGGGGGGAGAGGACTGGTGTTGTGGTTAAAAAGAATGATTTTTTTTTTTAGCATAGGTCTATGAAATACATCATCTGGATGTAATCTCCATGTACATATTACATTTAAACATGCTCAGCAGTTTTAGATTTGTTATTTCGGATCTGGTACAATTTAAAATATATAAAGTAACAAGGCATGCTACAGATAATCAGCAGCCACTGTTATTCTAGCTCTCTGACAGCTAAGAGCGCAGGAATAGAGCAAATGCCAAGCTAAAATAAAATCTAAGTTGTCTAATTATCTAAGCCTGTAATGGCTGGAAGCTACCAAATTCAGGCTCTGGAAGAGCCATCAGGACCTCTCCTCATTGGAAAAGATATTCTACCAAGAAACTCTGCCATAGGCACTAAAATGTTTACTCATCTTAAAACTGATAGTGATACAAAAAACAGGAACTACCTTCTCTGGGAGCAGAGTTTTAAATAGCTTAATGACATCTTCGAAATACGATTATGATGTTCATACCTTTTTCTGAAATCACTGATCACTAATTTTTGTGATTAATTTTAACAGAGGAAATCATAACTGAGCATTTTGCAGAGCAATATTTTTCTGATTTTTCTTTTGTGCAGCATCTGCTGTTGCTGTGCTGTCATCTTCATTATGTTTTTCATTGTCTATGTGCCATAATGTAATTAGTTAGTTCGACATCATCTGTGCTATTAGATGAGATGTTTCTATGGTAAGTTAACATAGTTCTGTGTAATTGGTAGATTTCAGCAGTAGGCATGGACGTATCTATCAACTTTAGGTCGATTTGAGTCCGCAAGATTTAAATTCACTTGGCATACGTTATCCTCGAAGACTGTTAATTTTGGCTGAATGGATAAAAAACACAATGCAGGAGAAAATCTGGCTGCTTATATCGTGGTACTGTTGGAGTCAGAGAAAGGAAAGCATAAAATTGCTGGCTTAGTAGTTGCAGTCTGAATGCCTGGAAAATGTTACAGCCTGTGAGCCAAATCACTCTTAAACATAGACGTGCCCCTGAGATAGCAGGTATTCCAGAATTCATCAGCCTCTCCACTCATGAAAGGAGTTGTGGTTCTTTCCCCAAATACTGCATGCCTATGGGACTGTCTTTTCCTTTTCTCATTAGAGAGAAATGTTGGGGCTGCTGATTTGTCTTGAGGTCTTCCATGCTACACTTTGTTAGTCCTCATGTCTTGCGGGCTGCACCTTTTGAACAAACAATTAGACTCTTAAAACTAACCCTCTGACCCCAGTCTCTTTGGAAACAGGAATGAAAAATCAACAGCCATTTGCTACTTTCAAGTAACACTTCCTTTTACTCGCATAGGACTTTCTGGTTTAGGGCCTCACACAATTTAAAAACCGAACTGGATTAAGTATTTAAGTCAGATATCCAGTGATATGGGAGAGTACGCATCCTGGCAGAAGCTGGAAGGACCCTGGATGGCTTTACTCTCAAGTGTTCTTTTCCAAGCAGTAGACTGTATTGGTTGCCCCAAAGAGCAAGATAATTCACTTTAAGAAACATGTGTATAGATTTTGACTTGCTTATAAATACATGAGTAACTTTATTTACAGGAACCCAGAACCATGGAAAGTAATTAGTAAGCATGGTTCGCTTAGGTAAGGGCTTGCAAGGCCCTTTTATCATCACTGTATCCGTAACTTAGGACAGGAGCCAAATAATATAAACGTCAGTAGTTATAGATATATATTTATATTAACAATAAAGTCCACTTTAGGCAGAGCTAAGGCTATATTTGTAATGATCTCATATGGCTAAAATTACGTGCACTAATTTGTCCTGTGCACATTCCTGTTGGGAAAACTGATGCATTACCCCAAGCCATCAGTAGCAGAAAGTCCTGGATGTGAGTCTTGTGACTGAAGTCAAAGACATCAGAGTTTTAAATGTTATGTAATTTATGCTTTAAATTGAAAGTCTCTAGAGGCCACTAGAATATGCATATATAATAAATTCACTACATAAAAAATCTTCCAATTGGAAATGCTGAATGAATTTTGAAGGAGAGCTTTACACTCCACAGTCTAATAAAGCAAGGCACTTTTCAGTTAAGATGATTTTGACATTCTTAAATATATACTGACAATTGATTTTTGTGATGACATATCTGTAGAGTGATCTTTTGTCACAAATATCAACATATAGTATTATGATTCAGATGTCACCATCTCTAACAAGGAAAAAAAACCCTTTTGACAAATACTTAAAAATATAAACTTGTGCAGAACTTACCCTTTAAAGTAAAAAATGTTCTCTTTACAGATACTTTCATAGAAGCTGCATTAATGTGTTGCTTCTATTCACTAGTCACTATAACAGTCAGATTAGAGCACAATTTGGTGCTGTTTGAAGGCCCAAATTATAGCTAGAAGGTAGCCACTGGGCTACTTTAAATTTACAGAACAAAAAAGATCAACTGGATCTAATATCCTACTAATTCAACTGACCAAAGTACTCTAAACTAATGCAGAGGTGCACATTTATAACACCATCGTTTATGCTTCTGAATGTTATAGCACTGCCACTTCTTTTCAGTCCGAATTCACTTCAGAGAATTTCAGCAGAGAAAGTAAACGTGTCTTCTCTTCCTTCTGGGGAAAGAAATCATGGAAATATTAAATGTTTTCTACTTAGAGTTGGCTCTTTATTTCTTGTAGCCATTTTTTAAATATTTCCTTTGTCAAAGGAAGGTTTGCACTTTGGTGTGATTTCTGCAAACAGACCTGTGCGGAATTTAGTAAAAGCAATGTGCTGGAATCATATGTCACAATGAAAAGCGAGACCTTAATTCTTACCAGTATTATTTAATTAATTAGCCGAGTAAGTTTAAATATGCAGAAGAAATTAGTATTATGCCTGAGCGAATAAACACCATATTTAATATTTTTGATGGTGTTGTCCATACATAATTCCTTTAAAATGGCATTGAAATTATTCTGAAAGATGTATGTCCAGCAGCAAATCCTATGTCATTAGAATATCTACCTGCTATAAGTGTATCCAGGAAATAAGTTATTTATTGTAGCTTGCTGCCGTGGGGGAATACATCTGATATCACTGTGAAGTTCCCATAAACTTTGAACTACGCTGTAACTTACAGAAAGGTCCGTGACTGATCTTTTCTAGTTATTTTGCGCCTATCCACAGAGAAGACCCTTGTAATATCTGACTTGGGCTATAGTAAACCAATAGAGGAACATTTGCTTGAGCCATTTTCTTTGTAGGTCTTCATGGGAAGTCCACAGCCTAGAGTTTCAGAGGATTTCGTTGTGTGATGCATCACAGAATCATAGAATCATAGAATGGTTTGGGTTGGAAAAGACCTTAAGTTCATCTAGTTCCAACTCCCCTACCATGGGCAGGGGCAATCAATGGGAAGGCATAGTTTTAACTAATACAGCTAGATGTTTGTGGTGACTGTTTCTGATGGTGATTTGACATTAGCCATTGTTTCAAAGAGCTGAGAGAAAGCAAGGTACGGACTGAGAACTGAAACGCACACATCACAGGGATCTCCTGTTGAAGTCATCTTTTAAATTTAAGGGCTACCAGTACATATGAGAAAATGGAGGGTTACAAAACTAGAAGAGCAGGCTGGTGACTTGTGTCTGGCAGAAATGCCTCAATACTATTTGATTTGAAATTTACATAGATGCCAGCAGTTATGACACAACTGTCACTCTTAAGTTCACTTAACTGGACATGAAACAATAACGACAAACAATCAGAGTGACAGTTCTCCTAGTCTGCAGTGAGGTTCTTCCTATCTCAATTCTACAACATTCCTTCTGTTCCCCCTGCCAGACAAATGTGCTTCTGTTATTATGATTTCTCTGTTTGACTCGGCGCAGCCTTGCTTTCAGGGAGAGTTTCTAAGCTTTCTATTCAGATTTTCAGTCATGCCATTTATCAGAGCAAGAGTTTCTTAGTAACAGTTTTTAACTCTTTAATAGTTACTTTGCTGATGTAATCCATTATTTGAAAAGATTTTTTTGGGTAAGAATATTACATTATTTTTCATATAAAAATATAGCCCTCTATTTTTCTTAAGTTGTTTTTCAGAACTGGAGCAACTACTATACTCCATGACCATAACTCGTTTTATCATTCTACTATGATTCAGTAGCTTTTGCTGTCTTATAAACAGTCTTACAATTAAGAGCTAATGTTAATGGAATAGATTGTTGTCATAGGATAATGGTTTCCTGCTGCTAGATAAATGCTGTGGCAATGCTAGGACGTTTATTGAAAGTAATAGTGAAGACAAAGCTAAGAGATTTATTTTTAAAGCAGGTGCCACAGATCCAGTGACACCATTCTGTTACAATTGTTTTATTTCTATTTCACTAAAAGACTGATGAAGATGGAAGCATTTTGCCTGATGTATGCAAGTGCAGCAAAGTGACAGTGGCTTATTTCACTGTAACTGAATAAGCTGCATTGCACTTGGCTCAGGAAGAGATTTATTGTGCAGCTCATCCAGTCAGAAAACAGTTTATCCATTAAGTACAGCTTTAAAATATGTCATATTTCTATGAACAAGATGGGGCTTGATGCTTTCTTTCACAGAAGCAGTTAGGCACAATTCACAGAAGAGAAGGAAAGCGAGGCCCTACTGTGCTTGTTCTGCCAGTCCATCCAGAAGCCCTCCTTTCCTCTGTGCCACAAGGACGCATGCTGGGGAGGGGGAGCCTGTCCATAGCATGTTCCCCTCCTCCTGAATCAATGGTTCCTTGTCTTCCTTCTGCGTTGAGGGTGTTGCCTTAGTGCTGGCAGCACAGAAATGGCAGCATTGTTCTTACCAGCACTGCTGTGCAGGGGGGAGAGAGGGAAATTTTTTGCTAGTTTAGTGTTTCCTTGGAGTTCACAGGATCCTGAAGTTTTGGAAAATATGCCTTCTTCCTTTTACATGACTTTGAAAATTGCTCAGCCCTGAACCCTCCAACAGAGGACTGTGAAAAGCAGAGTTCGTAAAGCTTCCCAGGCCCTCTATCTGCTCTTGTGGAATTGCAGTAAAACATCTTAGATACCTCAAGTATGCAGCTCCTACAATACTGGAGCCAATTGTCAGGAAGTGCATGGGATCCATTCACTTCAACAAGCTTTCTCTGGACAGGTATGCCCCAGTTGCCTGACTTAGGCCTCAATAGAGGTCTTTTCTTTTGAACTACGGAGCAGCTATTCCAAGTGGTGGTATTGTAGCTATGACAGCTTAAGGATGTCCCAGAAATAATAAAAAATAGGATCCCTCTCCACAAACCCCAATCATTCCAAAGCATCTTTAAAGTTATGTTGTAAACCAGCATAATGACTTCATATGATCATAAAGTCTCTGCTAGGATTTCCTTTAGAAACTAATTTTATTATTAAGGCCCAAGGACCTTGACATCAAACCAGCAATTCATTGTTTCAAGGACTTAGCCTTGTAGCTGCTCACAACACAGCCCCGAATTAACTTCTAAGACCAGAGCTTGAAGGCAGTAAACAACTTTAACCTTTTTTCAACCCCAGACACAACTCACAAACAGCAGTTCAGTAAATGCATAAAATTCACTCTAACCCATGTGCAGACATTCTAAGAACTAATTCATTCTTCACTTTCTGAGTTTTAAGAAAATTTTTATACTAACAAATGGGCAAGTGTTACAGCACTTGTGCCAAAGAGCCGTCAGATAAGGCTGGTCCTCTGCTGAGCCTCTTTATGAAAAGCGAGCACCAGAGAGAACATCATTGAGAAAAGCAGAAATGAGAGAGACCTGTGATCCCAACAGAATGAGTCCTGGCAGCTGTGAGGTCCATCAAGTCATCTGAAGAGCAAGCAGGCTACAGAGCTCTGGCACATACATCCTCTTCCAACTAGATCGCCTTAGCAGCAGTATCTCAGACTTGATCTTCTAACGCTTGTGCCTTTCAGCATCAGGCTCCTATCCGGAGCTTAGAATTCAGAGGGAAGTCCTAGAAGATGGAGAATTTCCACATCTTTAAAACACTAGAGTCACCTAAGTACCTGCAAGGATGTGACTGAAAGTATTGTAAAGTCCTATGATTTTATCAAAATATTTGGAGTATCTATTTAACGTTCTAACTCAGGAATCACAGTTTCATGCTAATCTGCTTTCAGCTTTTTCTTACAGGAACTTTGAGTCTTCCTGGTGAGGTAAAAACATCAATTCTTGAAGATCAACCAGAAAAAATAAAACTAATTTCTTCACATCCAGCATTTCATTTTTAAAAATGATTCTTCATTTGAGCTAATAGTGAGGTCTCAGAACTTTGGAATTTTTGTGACTACCAGTATGGAAAGCAGTTGTCCTGTCACCACATACTGGATCTGCTCAAGGAATCCTTCTGGATTCAAGGAATTATGAAACCTATTTTGTCAGTAGGCTTCTCTATATCACACAGGACCTCACACAATCACTCAATATTTAACTTCCATACTGCATATTGCTCCCAGAGAGGCCCAGAATCCCCCATGTCAGTTACCCTATCTTAAAGCGCATCCCCAGCCTCTTGCAGCTCTTTTGACTAAGGCAGCTATGTATATCCTGCCTGGATCCAGCCCAGATGCTTTATTTCTATTGCATGAGATGATTAATTATGTGGTTTCTTTCTGTTTGTCTGATAGAGGCTGAGGTAAGGGAGTGATGGTTGCTTAATGCACTATTATTAAAAAGCTCCTTTTGATAGCCCTGAACAGGCTTCAGTTGAGTGCCGCAACTAATCATAGAGCTGCTTACTTGGAAATGTAATGCTTGTTATTACTATACTGTACTTTTAGAAGTAAACTCATTTTTGATTGGCTAGAGTTTAACTATAATCAGTAATTAAGGGTCAGCCATCCAGTAAAGTCATTAGTTTACACCAATTACATTTGGTATAGTAACTAATGATTTCAAGGATCAAGCCATTTATTTCTAAGCTTTCAAAGTATAATTATTGTGTAAATCAGATAGAGTGTAAATCTTTTCCATACGTTTTGGTTGGTAATTGAGAAATAAAATGGTTTCCAAATGTATTCTCTGTCCAGTTTTTGTTCTGCAGTAGATCTCTCTGGGGACTCTTTAAAGTATATGGAAAAGGTGATGTCAACAGAAGTGTACGCTGGGCAAACTGAGACAGCATTAATTAATAGAGATGAAAGAGAAAAGCCAGCCCCTTGCAAATCATGGTCAAGACCTGAACTTGGACATCACACCTTAAATGACAGTTTACAATCCTAAGCATGAGTCATGCAGATTGACAAGTATTCAAAATAGAAGAGAATTAAAAATCTGGTATATTTAATGTATTGCCTTCCAAATATGCAATCTTTAAGATGGTGTAATCTCTAGAGCATTTTGATTTGAAGTTTAATATATAGTTCCTCACATCCACATAGCATTTTCAACACGTTAAACAAATTAGTCTCTGGTTACAGAAGTTTTTAGACATTTACAAGTTGCCGTTTAAGTAAATTTCATATGTGCCAGCGAAGTTGCTCATGCACTTGTTCAGTTAGAAAAATGCACATTTGGAATGATTAATAAATAAATCAGCCTTTCCTATCCCTTCAACTTCAGTGTTTATTTGAAAGCAATCTACTTTAAAAAGACATTAATATCTCTAGAATTATTATTAGAATAATTGCTTTTACTCTTCTTGGAACAAACATTTTTTCTTATTTCCCTTCAGCACAGACAGCTTTTGACTCAGATATAAACTTCCTATTATTATTCCCCACTCCCCACCCCAAAAATGAAGAATTGGAATTATACACTTTTCACTAAGGAATAATTAATTTGTCTCAAGTATTAGAACAGAGAACTGTAGAATGACTTTGAATGGTAGTCTCTAAGAAGTAGCATTGTTTGTTCTCTTCAGTCTTTAATGAGCTTTAGTAAATGGCCAGGAAAAATTACCTTCCTTCTGTAATATGAGAGAAGTGAAGAATGAAGGAAGCTATAGAATCCCTACGAGAAAAGGGAGCAGACACACACACACACACACACAGAGCTCCCTGTACCACATCGCTTCCAATGGCTCTCCTTTGGAAAGGAGCACTGGAGCTCTATTTTTTCCATTACAGAAAAAGCATGTAACGTCCCTAATATTATTGTAGGAGAGAAAAAATTCCTGGATGTCTCCCACATACTGATGGTGTCTGGCTTGTGTTGGGGGACAACTGCCTGTAGCTGAGCTCTAGAAGTCATTCTGGCTTCCCCTGCTTTGGCATTGATTTTGTCTTTTAAGATTCCTTAGGCTATTTTTGCTGTATTTTCACCTTTTAAAGCAATTTCCCTTATAGTGCCCCAGCCTGCTGCCCTGTCTTTTAACAGACTTCTTTTCCCTCCACTGCATATTCATTATCACTCCTATCCAGAATGGTAACTGAGGCAGCAGTTGCAGGTGCTTGTTTCAGCAATGGATACAGGTCTGTCACCATGGATAACAGAGCATGTTCAGGAATACCTTTTCCTCCCTTTCCCTCCAGCCTCCACATACACCCTCACTACCTAGTCCTATAATGTGTCAGTGGTGCTGAGGCCATTGTTGCTTTGCGATATGGGGGAAGCTCACCCTCAGCAGCCAAGTCTAAACAGCACAGTCTAAAACGCTCTTGTGGAACGGGGGCTTTCAGCAATCCATCCCGTTGGAGTTGTTCCAGTTTGTATGGAATAATTAAATATTAACTGTACTGACATGTGTGCTTGTTCTCAAAGCATTACTGAAAGCAAGAAACCTGGGTTCTGTTACCTCTTCCAGGGAATACTTTGTGTTAAGTATTTACTGGAACAGGCCCTGGCAGACTTGGTTTCCCCACCCAGGTAAGCGTCTCCATTACAAGGCTGACAAGCCAAGCCCAAGCTTTCTCACTTCAAGAGAGGACTGGGGTCACAGTCCTCACACAACAGCTGATAATCTCTTGGGTAGAGTGCTAATTCAGGGGGCAAGAGATTCAAGTTCCATCTGCCTCAGGCAGAGGCTGAATACAAGTCTCTCCTATCTTGGCTAAACTGCACCAGCCAGGAGGCTGAACCACAGAGGCCTGGGAGAGGGAGAAGGGCACGGGAGCAAGGAGAGACGTGCAGAAGGCAGTAGCACTATCAGTCACTACTGTGCGAGAAAAGCCTGGCATGGGTGTTCAGTTCCTACAGAGCAAGCGAGGTAAGTAGGTAAAGTAACGCATGGTGTTGCAACACCTCAGTCTGATCATGGCCCTGGATCATGGGAGGTGCTCTCATGGCAGACCTCAGATTGCTGACTAGAGTTCAGGGTCATGAGGGATGTGAAAGGGGATGACGAAAGTGGGGAGGGTTGCCTGGACCCATCCGAGACATTTAAGGAAAAGATAAAGTAAAAAGCTGCTGCCAAAGTAAAAAATAATTTCTCTCTGTCATGAACCCTGTTCAGTGCAATTGCTAGAGAAGAGTAAATGGAGAAAGGTGGCTGAAAGACAGACAGGAGACAGTGAGAACAGGACTAGTCAGCGAGGCAGAGATGGTGGAAAGAAGACAAAGAGGACAACAGGAGGATTGGACAAAGAAAAAGGAAAAACTATGACCAAGACACTTCACCTCACAGTGCCTCAATCTTCTGGCAATAAAAGAATAGCAGTAAGAGAATCACAGAGCATTTCAGTAACTTCGAAGTTCATAAGCATTTAGGAGACATTTAAGGGCCCTGCTGATCAGGACTGTGTTAAAAAGCAAGCAGGCAAATTTAAAAGAATGCTCTGACAAGTCCTAAGCACTGCTATTAGGAAGGAAAAAAGGAACAGGACTTATGTGCTTGATTTCGTATGTGTAACTGAGTATTGAAATCCACACCAAGCACACTTAGGCTTTTTAATAGTAGAAGAAATTGGGCCTATTTCAGACAAGGGAGAACACATGGTTTAAGGCATGCAGGCACTCTTTCCTCAGTAACAGCCTGCCGTGACTCCTATAATTTATTCCTCCCAAGATTCATTTGAACATCTGCAGCATCATTATTTGAGTTTGTTATACTATTAGCTTTAAAATTTTATAAGCCATACAGTAGGATAGGTGACAAGTTGAAAAGTTAAGAAGGGTTAATTTAGAAGTTTTAAAGCAAAGCTATTTTTGAGTTATACAAGTGCAAAAAAGCATCTGAATCCAAACCTCCATGGTTACATTAAAGTAACTCAGAAACTGCTAAAAAGATTTTCTTCAAACTTCACTCAAGACAAATCCCTCTGGGCTAAGACCAAGCATGAGAGTTTAACTCAAAAGGTGATTGTTGTCTGAAGGGAGTTTTCTCTTCCCGCCCCTTCCCCTACCCTTCTTTTGCTTGTTTTGTTTTCAGTGGTTTTTTTATATATATATATATAAAATATATGCATCTATATATAAATATATATATATAAAAGCCCTGAAAAAATGGTCTGGAGTGTAACTGTTTCATATTAATTTTATCATTATAATAAGAAAAATGCTGTTTGTAAACTACCTTTTTATTAAAACCAGACCCCCTGCTTTGCCTTTAGCACTCAATACTCACTTCTAGCAGGCATCTGGTAATGCTGTCACTGGGTGGCTCAACAGTAAAGTATCAAGCTGTACTCTCAGCCCCATCTGCAGCTTCTTTGCATGCCTCAGCAGCTCAGTACAGCTATAATATTACCCTAAATGGACAACTGAGGATTCCCCTTAACAGAAAGTCTTTGGAGAGATTCAGCAGCTCTGCAGCACTTTCCTCCTCTTCCCATCCCCAGTTCATGGGAGGTGAATCACACTGTACCTGTAGGCTGACCCAAACTAGGTTTTGATTTCTCACTGATCCAGGATTTGGAAAACAGAAAGGTAGCTGGTGGTCATGCTTTTCTCAGCTCACTATTAACTCAGTGTGCCTGGCAACCTCGTTCATTCTTCCCCTTTACAACTGAGACCAGGGAACACACCTCCTAGTTGTGCAGTGATAGGAACCCCTGTAAAGGAAGAACCTGAATAACAAAGGTGGAAACATCTATTTTCTTTCTGAAACTCCTTGAAATCAGTCCTCTCTAGTAGGAGCATCATGAGTCCTGGTAGCCTGATATCGGGATTAAAAAGACAAAAGACAGTGGATTTTCATCTTCCCCACACACACACACTTTCAATTATCCCCCACATTTTGTTTTCTACAGATTGTCCCAGAGCAGACAAGAGCCTTTCCCTGCCCCTTCTACCCAGGCTTGTTTCTGATACTCTGGCAGCACCTCCAACAGTTACTCACTCATTTGTTTGTTTGGTTTTCCATTTGCAACTTTTGCCCCCTCCAAAGAGCTGGCTTGCCCAGGGACACGACAGTAACTTATTTCATTACAAATGCATTTAGAAAGGCATTTCAATTGTTCCTTTTCATTTAGAGCAGCATCCAAATTTGGAACTTGTGTGAAAAACTGAAGGGGAATATTTGGAATAGATTGGCTGAAATAATTCACCACATTTAACCCAGGCAACTCAGATACATATGGAAACAGCTTCCCTCGTCTATCTTCCATATCCATGACCTGGATTAAAAGCTGCTTTGGGCAAGGGCCAGCCCATTGTTTGTGGCCCTAACACAATGTGGCTTGCAAGCTGTGGCAATACTGTAATACCTAGGGACTTGTTTCTGGAGATCCTGATTTTGGAAACAAAATACATGTTCCCTGATGACTGCAAACATGGAATAGTGTGAATCATAGTTGAAATGGGTTTACAGAGGAGCATCAGGAATCCAAAGTCTTGGGTTCAGTTCTTACCTGTTTTAATTTGGGGGAAGTCTACTGTGGCAAAATGGAGAGGCCTTAACGTTTGTATGAAGATACAGTAGCTTGCAGAGGGATGAGCAGATCCTGGAAGCTCCCTGCTGTACCACCCTCCAGGAGGAGGGAAATTTTGGCAACCGTTGAAAAAATAGAGAAAATGTTAAAAAATATATCACAATATTTCAATAATCAAAAAGCTTTTCCATTCATAACTGTCCCATCTGCTCTCCACCACCAAACTTCTGGGGTATCATTTTTCAGTCAGCACTTGGCACTCAGCACTTGAAGCTGTCTGCTGCTATCTCATTCATACAGTTTTTTCATTGCAGGTCAATATTATCTGACTAGGTTCAGATTCAATCTTAATACACCGTTCATCTGGAAAACCCCAACTCCAAGCACACTGAAAAATTACAAACATAAATAGTGCAGTTTCCATGGATGATGATGTATTAAAATGTATCCCAAAGGGATGAGCAGCAGGAAAAAGAGGAATGTGAAGTCATGATTACGGAAGAGAATGCCCTTCTTTTTCAGCTGCGATTTTATGTAAGAGTGAGGAGGAAAGTGGCAAAGAGAAGAAAGGGCTGTCTCCTCATTGCTGGTTGCTGTCTCCTCATTGCTGGTTCTGCAGCAAAGAAGATTTTCACATTGGCCATGGTAAAATTAGGCAGAGAAACAGCAGATTGGAATATTGTATAGGAAGATGTGAAATGAGAAAGAGTTCAGTGTAATTCAGGGATGGCAAATTATAATGAAGGCAAATTGAAATAAGAGCTCAAACTGGAAGAGATGAGCTGAAGGAACCTAATATGAAGACATAAGTTTAATTAATAAAGGCAGGCAGAGCAAGCTGAACAGAGAATACTCATTTAAAACGTCAAAATATATTCTTAGTTGTGCTCACTAAGGTAAAAATAAAGGCAAGGCAGGTAGACAAAGCATGAAGGTTGAGAGGTGTAAGAGGGGGTTCAAGGATGGGAGTACTGAGAAGATCTGAGACTGCAGAGAAGCTCTTCTGGGGGACAACAGCACTGTATTTAGTGCTTGTTGCTGTCTTCCAAGTACCCTACATATGTTCCATTAGCAAGAGGAATCACATATTAGCTCCTAACCTGTTTAAGCTATGGCAGCCAGATTCATTTCACCTGCTGATGAACATGGATATCAGCTAACCAGGCTGGCTTTACTTGTAGTGCATTAGGGAATGTTTGCTTGGCCTCTTCTAATGGCAAAGCTATGGGGAGGGACCAAGGGTAAGCTGCAAAATGGGATGTAGTTTTCAACTAGTAAATGGCCTAACACAGTGCAGGAAATTTGGTCTAGGAGAACAGATGAACATGTAAGACACACAACACTGTTGCTTGCCACCCAATGACTGATACCCAACCCGCCCTGAGCAGCAATCTGCCCTTCCATGTGACTCTCCCCAGTTTCTATGCTGGGCATGACGTGCTGTGGTAAGGAATACCCCTTTGGCTAGTTTGGAGCAGGTGTCCTGTCTCTGTTTCCTCTCAGCTTCCCATGTCCCTCCTCACTGGCAGAGCATGAGACTGAGAAGTCCTTGATCAGGGTGAGTGCTACTAAGCAACATCTAAAACATCAGTGTGTTATCAACATTGTTCTCAGACTAAAGTCAAAACACAGCACTGCACCAGCTGAAACCAGGATGCCTGTGTTTCTTTAGGGACTCGCATCAAGTGGATTGGTACTGTTAGAAAGCACATAAAAAACTGAGCTCACATACCATTAATTTACTTCTATTATCCAGAGTGGTTCTGTTCTCCAAGGTGAACAGATCATGAGAAGTTTGTTTTGCTTCAGCTATTGCTATAACATTTCAAAGAGAGGAAACAAGAATTTTGCTTCTAAAAGTGGATATATTTTAGAAACATTAAAATAACCTCTTAAACTGAACCATAGAAATAATTTTGGTAGCCCCTCTGTGGCACTCCCTGTAATTATAGCTAAGAATAATCACAAATCACCTTTTTGTTATAGAGAGGCAACCCCCTCTGCTTATTTTAGAGGGACTGCAGCTCTAAACCCTTTGCAATTACTTTTATAACTATTTTCTGTGTTATCATTTAGATTGAGGCTTCTAATATCTGACTCAGTAGGCCTTCTGTTGTTTATTTATCCACCATTTATCTCCTTATTTTGGGTGCATGTCATTCACATTTCTGAAAAATTCAGTTGAAGCCAGTAGTGTCCTGTTCATGATACTGGTGCTTTGCACTGCACATATTAAGAAGTAGAATTTGCAATCCAAGCCATTCACAGAATATTCTTATACAGCACATAATTTGCCAACAACTAAATTAATCTTGCTTCACAATGTGAGGCTGTGTACATGTGGTTTCTGATACAAAAGGCTCCAGTGAAATCAATGTTACAGGCATCATATTAACTTGGGACCAGCTTTTTCAGGTCCATGAAGCTTAGTCATGTGCCTGCTAATTTAGAAGTCAAATGTAAGCAAGAATCTCAGCTCTTCTTTTTAAACAGTGTGAAGTTTCAATCCAATTTACCTTGCATAGATGAAAACATAAATCAGTAGCTGCTTTCCACTGCACATACTAATTTAATGAGCTAGGGATTTGACCACATGTGTATATACACTCTGAGAACCTTAAGACCTTTCCCTCTCTATTGCATTAGGTTTGGATGCGTGCCAGAGAACTATCTGCAAGCTAAAAGGAAGAGGGAAAGGCAGTCTGGCCCATCAGTTAGAATCAGGTTCTAGAATAAGGGTGTGAGCCATAGGTCAGGGGGCAAGTGCCATCCATATCCTCCAATTGATGATCAGTCAAAGAGATGTATGTGCTGCTGCAAGCAGCACCACAGCCCAGACAGCAGCCCCAAAAGGACAATGAGTGGGATCACCACTGCTCAGCTGGAGAGAGCTTTTCCACCCCTTCCCTCAGCAAGGAGGGAATCCAGTACAACACAGGTGATCTGGAAGGAAGCTTCAGGAACAGCGCAACACCAAAGCTTCCTCAGACCTACATTTTGGGTTGTTGCCGGATGTACTACAAAACAAAGCACATTTGGGGGTTTTGTCAAAGAAACTGTGTAATGACAAATCTGTCAAATGCAAATGAAGTTGATAATAAAAAGAAGATAGTCACGCACAACTATTTATGTTTCATGACTTTTGTTGACCTTAGAAGACCATGGCTTGAAATACAAACTCCAAAACAGCAATGTTTCCTCACCTTCTATCTCCTCTTTGCCTTGTCTCAAAGACCATTGTCCAGGAGGGTAAAGCTTTGCACTTACCATTCTCAGACCTCCAAGCATCTGAGTCCATTGATAAACAGCTCCTTTTCACTGAACTAGTCTAAACCAATTCTCTTCATACACTTGTGCAGGGAACATGAAATCCCAAGTTGTGTGAAACAGTAAAACAGACTTCTTGGGGCAGATGTTCTGAGCTGATAATCTCAAAAACATGAGTTCCAATGCCACGTGTCTTTGGCTTCACTGAGGAGGATGAGGTAAAGCTGGGGAAAAGCAGAATAAAGCTAATGAATAGGGGTAAGGTATAGAAAAACAAAATTCTGCTGGAACATTAATTCATCATTTACTACGAGAGCAGAGATTACAAGACACATTCAGATAGCTACTGGTCACCTCTGGTTAGACTCCTCTCTGTTTGCTAGCAGAATTAAATCTAGGCCAGACTTCACTTAGGTGCCAAAGGAAAAAGGATGTTATATTAACCATCTCTGTGACTCTGAACAACAGAATCAGTAACAATCTTTACACTTGACATTCACTTTAAAAGTGCATTTAGCTTAGTTTATCAGACCAAGTTTATTATAAAATAAAAAATCAGAAGTCCTGTGATGTGAGAACAAGTTACACTGAGGAAAGTCAGCACAGCCCCAGCCTGTGGGATGGGAGGGCCATCTGCTACCAACATCTAGGAAACATACTTCAGATGGAAAGCTTCTTGTAGACTCAGGCTCAAAGTAACTGAGGTTAGCTCTTAAGCTTTTGTTCTCTCCATATCTCTGGCTGAGAACACCTCAAACCTAGGCCTTGATGAGGACCCTAGTGTGCTCTCCTCTAAAGGTGGGTAGCTCTATATGCTGGGGTATCTTGGTGAAGTCATGCTGAAATCAAAAGACCAGGTCCAAGAATCCCTGCTGTCAGGTCCCAGATCATGGTATTAACAGTGGTTGTCCAGTAAACACACAGATGTTTCCTTCCTTGCAGGAACAATTTGATTCTGTTTCTTTCTCTCTCTTAGCTATATGGGAGTGTCATTTAGTTTTGCATATTTTCATTATGCAAACTCACACTGGACCCAACAGTACGAGCACCCCCTTCATTCTGCTGGTGTTTGGCTTCTGATTAGAAATGATATCAGAAGGTAAATGCAATGCACAGGCAGGTTTGCTGTGGAGTAACGAGGCTCTAAACCCATACACCATGCCGTGTCGATACCTCAGAAATGCTCTAACAGGTTAAAACTATTTTGGGTAATTACAAAGAAGCTGAAAGGAAAAGCATCCCCTCGAGCTGACAACATGCATTTTATACAGAAAGAGACAAGATATGAGACCATGAAAATTGCACAGACACAAACAGTTGAGATGTAACTGAGAGGCAGAAAAATACATTAAAATGATCATTGATTGAGCAACATGGAGAGGATTCTCTCAGCAGCAGAAAACAGGTTCTTGCAGGTCTCTGAGAAAGCACCATGGACACCATTCTTGTGACAATACTTAAAACTTCCACCTGAAATTGTAAAGCCACTTCTGGATATTGATGTCTGTCTCTTTTCATATAGCTATTATTGCTTTTGTTTTCTTTACGGATAGAGAAAACAGGTTTCTGGAATGAGTAAGGGATTTCCCTAAGGTCAAACAGGAAGTGAGGGGCAAAACCAGAAACAGCCTGGTTCCCCCAATCTTTTTCTCCATCTACCGTATTAGCAGATTGTAGAGCCAGGAAAAATGATCTCTTCTCTGTGAAGAGGTATGTTTTGCAAGAAAAATAACAAGTTCCACGTGCCTCCCCAGCTGATATTAGCAATAGTGAAAATCTCATTCTGCAGCAAAACTGCCGATGCAGCACTTGTAAAAAACCTCCAAATTCATGTGCAGATCAGAAATTGCCAGCGTGCCTGCAGCAGCTGCAACTACCACACATTGTCTGGGAGTCATCTGAACACATCAGATCCAACCTGGGGGTAGGCAGCAAAGCCCAGATGGCTCGGTTGTACACCAAGCTCTCATGCCTCATGTGGAGAAGGGCAACGCAGGGTTGGGACCTTGCAGCTTTGTGCAAGCCCCAGGTTAAGATGGGGCATACCAGTGCAGAGTCCCACTGGCCCTCCCACAGTGCTTGGAAATGGAGAACCCTGACAGGACCTACGCACATGCAAGTGTTTAAATACTCGTTGTTGGGGACTACAGGAAAGCCTACGATAGACATTTTGCCTTGGGATGTTTTCTGTACTCTACTTCAAAAAAGCAATAAAAATATGTGCTACTCTGAGGGCTATTTCTCTGCTTAACCAGCCCCTTTATTGTTTTCCAGCTTCTCTCAGAATATACCCTTTCTCCCAGCAAGCCTGTACTGCTCCAAAGGGCAAGGCTCATGTCTCAGGCAGAGGTTGTCAACACACACATTTTCATTTGCCTGACTTCCACTACAGGTCACACTGAGTTGGATTTGAGGGCATCCATCTGCAGGCCTGGACAAAACTGACCCCTTCAGCTGTGCCAGGTAATCCTCGTGCACAGACTAGCTGCATAGGGCACGAGCTATGCCATCTCCATGGTGCTGGAAGCACATGGGGCAATGAGGCTTCCAGGAGTGCTGGTCACCCACATCCCCATTAGAAACCAGCCGGAGATAGCTTGGAAAGCCAGTCCTTTTCATTCTCCAGAATTAAGACTTAGATTAGATGCTGGCATAAGACCAAAACTCCATCTGAAATGCTTTAGACAACCCATCTGTGCTCGGTTTGGGAGGCTGAGGAGTGCATGCTCCCTCCCCAAACCCCTGTGGTCCTCCGCAAGTCCCCCCACCTCGTGATAAATTTCATAATTATTCAGCCCTTACTACCGACACTGAAATTCATCACTCAAAGCAAGTTAGCTGAGATTCATTAGAATGAGACATCTAGTAGGCACATGTACTTTATTAGCCTCTTACACCAATAGTTTTAATTAGGTACATATTTCACAGCTCTAGAACTACTCGAGTGAAGGGCTGCTTTTATCTCTTTTATTCACAGTAACAAGCTATCAAACAAACACCATAATTAAACTCAGATGAAAAAAAAAAAAGGGGGGAAAAAGGAAGATATTTTAGGGTTTTTATTGAGGGGTGACCTACTCAAATCTCAGGTTTGGTAAACCTGAGGGATATTATGTAATTAATGAAGGACATACCCTGCATCTGAGCAGGACGGTGGGGCAGGGTGGCACCTGGCAGGCCCTTCCTCCATGTCACCTTCAGGTAAGGAAGGAGAGCTCTCTCTTGGATAGATATCGCCGTGATGAGAAAAGTGATTAAAATCCAGAACATATCTAAATTATTAATGAGGAATTTAAATGATGTTATAAAAGAGGGAAATACAGGCGAAAATGTTACACATTCATGGAATTTTTACTCATGCATAATAATAAGTTGAAAACACTTTAGTTATAACGCTTCCTAAATTAAAGGGCGGGGGCGGGGGGAGACACGATGCGTTTCTCGGGCCCTCCCGCGCCGCCCGCCACTCGACGATCAAGGGCGCCACCTGCCGGGCGCTGCGGTGCAGCGCGCCTGCTGCCGCTGGCCGGCTCAGGCAGCCGGCTGTGGGCCGTGCTCGGTGGGCCGCGGGGGCCCTGCTGCGCCCGTGAGCTCTCCTCCAGCCCGGGGCCGGCGTGGCTGCCCGGCGGTGGGGGCAGGCCCCCTAAAGGGTGGGCCCCGCACAGGGCTGTGGTGTGACTCCTGCCGCCCTACGCTGTGATTTGCTTTCCCACGTACAGTGCAAAGACAGGTTTTTAACTTTGCAGGTGCTGAGAAAGGAAATAATCAGGTGAGAAGAACCCCTTTTTGCTCCCCTGCATACACGGAGCCCAACACACTCACTGGCTGCCGCTGCTGCTGTGCCCTTCCAGCCCTGGGGTAGGCGTGCTCCTTCCCGAAAACCCCATCGAGCTGTCTGCTTGTGGTTTTGCATCCTTGTGAGCAACAGCAGCAGCTGGTACCAGAGAAAAGGTTTCCCCAGTCAAAGCAGCAAGTGGCATGTACCTCACATATCCATATCTTTGTCTAAATCTCTGTGCAGGCTATTCTGTAAAGATTTCCCATGCTCTCTATCCAGACTCCCCGCACCTAAGTGCTGTTTGTGTGACCTACAGAGTCATGCAACACTTAAGGGCCTCATCTTTAAAGCTCTATTTTTTATACAATCGTTTGTATCATCTGCCACAAATCCCAGCCATCATTCTCCTCTGCCATGGCAGGGGAAGAAACTTGCAAGCCCATAAAGGCAGTAGTCAGTGGAACACAACCTTAGCCATTAAGTCTCTTGGACCTTCTTGTCTCTCCAGCTGAATTCCTTGGGACATCTTGTACTTCCAGGTACCTTTCAGTCAGATAAAGCTGCTTTTGGTAACTGCAAAGCAGAGAGCCACCAGCTGATTACAGTGGCAGCAAATAAGGCAAGAACAATCCCAGGCCATTCTGGACTGTGAGGTCTATACAAATGCTCTAAGTCCTGCTGAATGGCAACTGGCAGCTAGCACCAATTACCAAGTAATGGGCTTTCCACATGCCCCTTAATAAGTAGACACAGTCTGCACTCATTTTTGGAGCTCAGTTGTCTCTGGTTGTAACACCGGCTGAATGCTTTGCAGTGGGCTAGCCTTGCAGTGACTAAAGCTGAGGTCGTTATAGTGAAGTCTCAACCAAAAGAAACTGCCACACTTTTCCCAATTGGAGAAGATGAAATAAAGGCTTTTGGACACAGTTCCTACCTAGAAGCCTGCCGGAGCCTAATAATTGCAACATGCTGTGATTCTAAACCAAATGTGTCATGGAGAAATACCCAGGCTATTTTGGAGGGAGGTAAATTTGCCTGGATGAAGCTCTTCATCAGCACAGTGTTATTTCTTCCACTGCTCCAGCCTCTTCTGGTCCCTTTCGCCATGGCACTGCACACAACACATTTGCTGTCATGAGCCACGGATGGCAGCTGTGGTCCCTCTGGACAAAGCAGTGATATTCAGATCAGGAACAAAAACCTGTGCTCTCCTCTTCTGTTTCCTATGACATCTCCACTGATCAAATTCTCATTATTCCTTTGCCTGGACAGCACTGCCTAAAATTTTCAATGAATTTTGGACACTATTCCTTCACATTTTCTGTCACAGGAGAACTCATTCCTTGTCTTTAGCTAGATGGAGATGCAAGCAGGGTTTCAGTGAATGCTCTTGAGCTCTACATTTTCTCCCTAGATCTTCAAAAGAATATGCTGAATGGAAGATAACAGAGAAGATCCCTGTGAAATCATGGTGCAAAAAGAAGTTCCTGCCAAAAAATCCAAAAGCATCTGAGATAGTTTCCACAAAGAAAGCAGCAGGGATTCCTAAAACACGGTTCCCATACATCCTTATTAGGAATGTGACACCATTACTTTTACAGCTACCGCTATGAAAGGCTGCTGAAATGTTCAAAGGAACTTTGGTAGGTTTGCTTTTCTCAATGCAAGACAGAAGTTATCACTAAAGGCCTTATGAAAAGTAAGAAACTTTCACAACCTTGAGTCTCTGCAGGCAGCAATTACATGCAAGCTGTTGTCCCCAGTTTATATACTTCAGCTGATTTACATTCCTGACACTGGGAGGAGAGCATTTGTAGCCAGGTAGTTAGCATCAGATTATTGTTTAATGCAACCAGTGGCATGAGTGCAATGCTGTGACTGAGGCTTCTGCATGCATGCAAGTCAGTGAATTCAAAACTACAGCTTCTGCAGCAGCCAAGAATTGCACCGCATCTATTATGGACAGTATTATAGACAAGGAGCCATCTCTGTGTGTGCCAGAAGAGAAAGACCAGCCACTGTACTAAAGGCCAACTGAAGTTTTAGGCACCCCCCAAAAGGCACATTAAATTCCATCCTCTTGGGTTTATTACCATACACTAAACTGATGTGATCATCTTTACCTAAAATTAGTTTCTTCCTCATTTTAAATCTACATGTGCAGCACAAAGAAATAATGATGGATGTTCCACACTCCTTCCCCATCATGTATTTTGGTTCTATGCCTTGACCTTCTGTTAAATGTAGCGACCAGGATGGAATTTCCTTTGGTGTTAGTTCTAAAGTACATGTGGGAGGTGAAGAGAACCCACTGACTGCACTATTTCATTGTGTGAACCATGCAGTAAATACAGATGTGGAACTCCATATTCATGCCTCAGCGTGGGTATCTCTTCAGTGTTGCACCTGCAGGTATTTATACGCTCACTCACTGAAATAAATGCAGCAAGTATGGGTGCGTAGAGCTGCACCTGTACATGTAATGACACATTCAAAGAAATACACCAAGTTTTGTTGCAATCCCACTTGACAACATCCTTGTACATTTTGTCCTGCATGTTCAGGAGCCTTATCCCTGCTGCTGAATCTTTCTCTGCACTGGGCTGGAGTGCCCTATGTACCCATTTCCTCCTCTCATCCCAGAAAAAAAACCCTCCTGTCACTTCCTCACTGCTTTCATTATAAATACCAAATCATGTGAACCACCTGTCTGTACAACTTCTGCTGTGTTTAAAGTTGCTGGAACTGAAACTGGGCACAGAAGGCAATACGCACACCCTTTGGGCCTGCTTATTTGCCTGCTTCATAGAGATCATGTGGGCTTTCCCTACAAGGCAGCTACTGACTAGCAAGTCCTGCTCTGGCACAGAAATATTTTACATCCTGGGGTTGGTATTGAGACCACTCTTTCAGCCAGTGAAAGAACACAAACCTGAAACCTCATGGTTTATGTGCAGTGTAGAGCCTCATACTTAGTATATTAAAGCCACTATTACATCAGTCAAAGAGCATAAGGAGTACAGACTTGTTCTTCCTGTTGTTCAGAGGAAGAAACTGAACAAAGGTATCCAAGCAAATTGCTCAAGTAAGTATCAAACATTAGGCTAAATTTAAGAACATCCCTACTTACCTGGGATTTCAAGCTGTGAAGTAATTTAAAACTCCTTCAGACTAAACAAGTGCCTGCCAAGACGGGTAAGCATCTCATCATGGGTAACCAGTGGACATTGACTTAGAAACCTTTGGACGTTGTGCTGTGGTTCTACTCCACCATAAAGACATAAAGACTCCATATCTGTACACATTTAAGGTAACAGGAACAATAAGAAGTATATTACTCTTGCACACTTTACAACCAGACTCGGCATTTCCTAATGGCAGCTGTAGAAGCAGAAAGCACTTCCGAGTCTTTAGGCCAATGGAGTAGAGAAATAAGTCCCACTCTGATTTTTACTCCTAACTGGCTAAATCAGTCAATCATTCCATGCCTTAGTTAATGCATCTATATCACAGATATCATAATATCTCAAATTATTTCCTTTCACCAAAAAAGAGGTCCCCTCTTTGCTCAGCCACAGATTCTGTTCTATCTTCCCTTCTGATGGATGCTTTGGTAAAAGAGAAATTTGTTTTATGACATTTACTGCGTTTGTTGTGCTGACATCACAGAGTCAACAGGAACAAGTATTTATACTTCTATTATGCCTTCATGGAACTAAACAAGGTGTTCAACAGGACATTTTAATTATAATCCCACTCCTAACAGCGTGAGTAAAAGTGTTTAAAAAACACAATCAAGCATGAAATAGAACAGTAAACATGCCATTTCAATTACAGAATTATGTGTAAGCACATCCCTGCACAGCACAACATTTGAAGACTGCAAGAAACGCTAAAATCCTATCTGAAACCCTGGGAGGTTTTGTGCACAAGGCTGAAGGAGGCAAAATGTTCTCTCCTCACGCTCTTTTGTGCACTTACACTGAATTTTTCACTCCAGAGAGAATCGCACAAAATCCCAAATTGACAATTTTTGTATAGATTTCCATGGAGGAAAAGTAGCCGTGAGCTTTTGTTTTGCATTGCAATGTCATGTCAGACACTTGATCTATTTGGGGAGCTCTTTTTTACTTCCCAGCCCAATGGTGCGGAAATTGAAAAGAAAATGCACTGGCAGATCATTGTATTGTTATCCATCTCCAGCTACCCCTACCAGTACAAAGTGTTCTCCACCAGGAATGCAAATACTGCAACATGTTTATGGGTACATGTGACCCACCAGAAACTTTTGGACATCTGTGGCCCCTCTGGGCACAGCAGAATACTGGGCTGCCCTGCAAAGTGCTATAAATCCCACAGGGTGCCAGGAAGGAGGATTTCCCCCTCTCAACACCACTGTACTGTAGACACAGAAACACTTATTCAAGGAGCTTCCGAGCAAGTAAGTGATGCCTCAATTTGGCAAGTCCACCCTCTCTCGAGCGAATCAATGCACACTGCTTAGAATAATACAATAAGGTTGTCACAGAAGCCTGGCAGTTAAGTCTGACAGTTGCAACAGGCTGCTGTAACTCAGGGCTTTTTGGCATTATAAGCAAAAGGGAACATAGGAGTTTCCAATGGTTAGGGCTGGGGACAGGACAGGGAGGCCTGTTCTGTCCATATGGAGGCAAGCATGCAAGGAAAAGGCAGCTGAGATGGAAACCTCTGATGGTCAGGGGTGGACTCACCAGCTTTCTGCAGCCAGATGGGAATGTGGACACTGCTAGGTGGGACTTTCCTCTGTCCTTCAGGCAAACTCCTCTCCAAAGCAGCAGCACAACGCCCACCTGCTTCTCCAGCACTCTGGAAGCACAGATGAAGCAGACAGTGAGGCTACACTCATTTTGCTGAAGTAAGTAATTGCCTGCTTGGCCAATGTGTAGAGGAAGCTTGGATGGGCAAGTGTTAGGAAGACCTGGGCACAGCACTATCCCAGTAAGCAAAGATGAAACCTTTTCTTTCCTGCACGTGGTACCACTGGACACTGCAGGAGCAGCTGGCAATACCGTGGCAATATTCACTGGCAATACAGTGAATACTTTTACCAAAGCATGGCCAAACTACCCCAGCCTGTCCTCTGCAGCCTTTGGGGAGACAGTTTCTCTGCACAGCCCCAGTTAGGAGAAAACTGGAACAACTCGCATTTCTGCCATGCAGATTAGACTTGAACCAATGCTGGATGCATTAAGTTCCCAAAGACGTCTGGAAATCATAATGTAAAATCTGGTGCTATCCGGTGATCTGGGCTATTATCTTTTCCCTAAACCATACTGCTGTGTTGAACACATCATGCAATTGTCCACAGTATTGAGTCAGGTTCTAGAAAACTTGACCTGGAAGTTACTCTGTTATTGTGATTTGAAATTAATAACTTTGAATCTGTAAATACAGCAGATAATTAGGTGAAATATATAAGAATCAGTATCTAATAATCTGCCACACATACATGTAAAAGCATTTAATTGACAAGAAGCTATACAGGCATCCATAGGTATTTAATAGCACAGCGTTAGAAGTTTGAGCGCTATTCTTGATTTGAAATACACTTTGTTACTCTCTCTCCAGCCTTTCAGAGCTGAAGGGAGAACTCAGCATATTTTTTCCGTTTCTGGAAGAACCTGGCTTTTTCAAAATGTCAGAGCACCTCATTAGTGGAAGCCTTGGTTAGCTTGTAGATAGCTGGCAGAGGTGTTTTGTTGTGCTTGTTTCCACTTCGTTTTTCCCTGCTATTACGAGTAAATAGAAGTAAAAGCCTAGTTTTCACTGCCTTTAATGGGAGTAGAATCTGCTTTTCCTTCATAGCTATTTTCCATTTTTCTCCTGGCACTACACAGAAATGCACTGGAGGTGAGACACAGCAGAGAGGTGATTTGGTGGGGAGGATTCCAAAAGCCAACACTAAATGCAGATAACATATTTTTTTTACTAGTTATGCACATTTACAGGCCCTGACAGAAACTTAAGAGAAGCACTGTATGGAGAAGTCATTAACTGAGATTTAAATCTGGGAAATACAGGAGATAGGCAGAAACCTAACATTTAAGGCCCACATTTAACATATCTGTACTTAAAGCAGATCAGGAAATGGGGCAAGGTTGTGAAGTTCACTTATACTAGAAGAAATGAACACAAGACCTACCTGATTCATGCATCTTCTCCTTGAATGTACCACTTTTGTTAAAGGAAAGCCATGCTGCTTTTGATGTCTTTCAGAACTGTTGGGGACAGGTAAGGTCCTCCCCAGCTTCCAGATAAATCAGGTTCCAACCTCTACAACTGAACAGATTCACAGAAGGTTTCTGCAGGTTTCTCACCACCAATTATAATTTGGAGCAAATTAGAAATTGTGATCATAATTAGTTAGTCCTGAATAGTTGAGAGGTAATGATGCATGGGAGGGAAAATATCTAATCAGATGAAGACATAATGTTCAGGGTCAGTTTTAGAAAGCCATATGTTATTATCTGTACATTCAACACAGAAGCAAGTACGGAGCTTGGCATTTGAAAGGTCATATTTGAAACTGAAGCCATTGTTCAAACAACTTCCTTTGCAATAAGAAGCAGAAACAGCTTAAGTGAAGACAATCTTAGTTTGTCATCCATCTCTCTGTCTGGCTCCTCTGTTCAATTCGGGAGTAGTTTCAGGGCTGGTCTACCTGTGCCTGCCTCCGTTAGGTGCTTGTTTCTCTTCCCCAGGCACACTCATGCCCAGGGGATGAAGCCTGTGCAGGAGGACTTCCTAACGATAGCTCCTGCGTGTTGCTGAGCCCCAGAGCCTGAGCTGTGGCCTCTGCAGTGAACAGCCAGGACATCATGCACTGCTTTGGGGCTGAACGCCTGGAGCACCAGCCAAGCTCACAGATGGAGAGGGAGTGGAGAACATGGACAGCAGCTCATCAGCAGGCCCAAGGTTACACAAGACCTTGCAGGCACGAAGGCAAAGGAGAGCGAAAAGGAGGTAGCTGGGAGCTGGTACAACTGCTTTTCAGAGTACAGCCACAACAGGAGCTGTAATCACAGAGAAAACAGTGTCTGTCTGAAGTACTATTTCTGCCTTATTGTATAAATAAAAGAGCTATGACTTCATGTCTCACACTTCAAGAGACATACTCTCAGCCTTGTTTTCTTCCATATCAGAGCTCTAAGAAATCCAAAATGAGTCTAGTTCAGTTTTAGCTTGAGGTTAATCTCTAGGAAAAACTAATGTAACATTTACATGTATCTTTTCTACTCTTTTGGTGGTTTTAATTATACTAATATGCTATGACAATTTAAACAAGACACATCTCAGCTTCTGGCCTGCTTGGTAATAGTTCAGCTGCGACATGTGCTCCAGCATATTTTGCTCAGACAGGCTGCTGCTGGAGGCAGAGGGGAGGCAGAATAGTGCCCTTCTGTCATGAGAGGTTTCATCTCTCTGATCATTGTCTGTTTGACAGATTCTTTGTCAAGTGTCTTTTGTGGTTAAGCCCAGTAAAGCTAAAACAAAAGGTCTCCTAGATATTAGATGTATGGTGACATTACTGAATTCACTTGGAGGCAGTAATTTTTTGTCAGCCTATGAAAAGAAAAATGGAGCTAATGGGAAAACAAAAAGAAGATGCTGGCGTGCCTTTTTAGCTATTTTTGTTTATGTCAGATATAATGATTGACATCTGGCCCAGAACACCCCTTCAACCATTGAGGCTGGTGTCATGAAACAGAACAAAGAGAAATTGCCAGCCAAGAAAACACCACTGGCTTTGAAAGCACTGCTTTTTGTTTATTTTCTTTTAAGTGCTTCATTTTCAGTAATCAGTATCATTACACAAAAGCAGTTCACTTGCTTACACTCCCCCCTTACTAATTGGACTTCTGAGTTTCCTTCGTGTTTGCTTTCTTTCTGCCTGCTTGAATGGCACCAGAGTGCTGGTTTGGTTGGATGACAGTCTGTCATAACAGTGATGTTTTAGGTTAGTGAAGACTGACGTGAAAAATACAATCCACTGGCCTTTAACTGAAATAGCAGCTCTGGTTTTTGTGAAGTTGGCAGGCAGTGTTTTTAAACCCCTTTCACAGTGAAGGCAGTTACATGTTTTTCTCTGTATCAAGCAGTTCCATCATGAAGTACATTATCTACATCTGTTATCATATCAGGATATTGCCTTTGAAGAACGGTTTGCTGTTTCTTCTGTGGGCACTTCCATTGTTGAAGTGCCCTAGAAGGGTTCAGTGGAATTTCATGGTCATTCTTCAGGGTCAGGCCAATTACAAAGCTTTAACATTTATTTAAGAGTGGCTCTGGGGAAATATCAGTGACCAGAATAGCTCCTACAGACACACAATACCAAGGATTCTTTGCCACAAGCATTCTGCAAGTGCTGTAGAATTTCAGAGACTTGGGGGCAAAATTATCTATCAGCAGGAGGAAATTATGGCTTAAATTTCTAACTTCATTTTGAGAGTATGATGCTGAACATAACAGTAACAAAGGAAGACTTTTCACAAGGTGAGAGCAAGGCACTCATTCCATCCACCACTTCCCTCCATTCAGTTATATGCTGAAATCATATCAGAACTTTTACCTTATCAAAAAGATCTCACTCAAAAAATGCAAAGACAATTGGCGCTTGAATGCATCCGTCATGTGCTGGAGCTAAACGTGCTTGCACCTTTGTAATAGGGTGCTTTTTGGTCTTGAACACCGGGGTATATTCTTCTGTAGGAGCAGCCACTTAACTCCCCTCAACATTAATGGCAGATATGCTTACACACCGAGTGGTGAATTTCTCTCTGTCTCTTTGCACAGTGCTCTAAAAAGAACTTTGAAGAAATTGAGAGAAACAGAGAGAGCAGTATATTAATTTGAAGGAGATGAAAGCAGTACATGTCATTCCTAAATTTCATGGAAAATGCACTGTTGGTAACAAAGATGAGTAGAAAATTTCAAAATCATTTTGAGCAGCATTAAAATCAGTCTACCTGATTTTCTGTTTTCCCCTTCTTTTCAAAGCAGATACATTAAACTCATTTTATGCTTATAATGTATATAATGATTCTAGGCAACATAAGAAAGACACTGAGATTCTTCCTATTTCAACGTATAAAGTGGCAAGCCAATTTATGCAGCTTAAACCATTGCTAAAGAAGATGTATCAAAAATTGCCTGTGATCATTACAAATAACAGCCTGAAATGTTCACAGGAAGCTGTTTGCTTATCATATTTTCATTAAAACATCTTTTCACCTGCCTTGTTTTTCCCATGCCTGTAACCTGCATTGTAATCAGTCTTATTAACTGAGAACATAAATATGATTTATTATGGTCTGATAATGGAAGCTGCATGGACCAAGAGAAGGGATATATTGTTCTTTGATAAAATGGCTCTTTTCTCTCAAATAGAGCTCTATCATGAGAGCATGCAGAATGTAGTGAGAGATTATTTCCTGAGGGTGAATGATGGCAGAACCCTACAGAAGATCTTCTTGTTGACCATGACAGCATCAGAGTGTCCCCAAATCTCACCGAGTTTGACAACCTGCAGACACTTTTGATGAACTGTATTCTTCTGTCAGAGACAGCCTGTCTGGGAGGAGAAAAGGGAACCTTTATTGTCTGATCTGCTATTATTGTCTTGATCTTTTATAAGCAATCTCTAATGTACATGAATATAATATCCTTTCACACAAGTGCCAAACATAATAGAAATGTAGTTAAAGGACCCTTTTCCCAGTTATGCAAATGTCCTAATACCATAATTAGAAAAGATGGCTTGTGAATGATAGCGGTAAGGAAAGAGTAATCAAAATGTTTTAACATTATCTTTCTGTTTTAAAGACCAAAATCTGTGATAAATAGCATTAATGGCAGATATTGGGAACTAGCTTGTGCTGAAGCTTTCACCTAAAAGAGAATAGTTTTGAGTGTAAAACTGGTGCTATATTTTCATAAAACACATAAATGGCAGCTGGTCTTAAGCCAGGAATGATTACTGGCAGATAGCACTTAAAGAAAATGAGTATTCCGCTCAAAATCCCTCCACGGCTGTTAGAGACAGAACAAAGCGTTATTATTGTGTATTTGGACAAAGGGGTGTTCAAGACCAACTAAAGTTTGCCAACAAATTTCTCTTTTATCTACATCCAGAAGAACAAGCATAACAAAATCTTTTTCAATTAACAGCTGTATGCATTAGCAAAACACTATCTTTCTCAGCTCAAACAGCTTGGCTTATTTATGACCAAAAATGCAATGTTTGGGGGGGAAGGTTTCCAAGACACCCAGTAAAAGCAAGGTACTTGCTTTTTCATTAACCTTTTGACATCTGGAGCTGGGATGTCCCAATATTAACTACTAATGGTCTTTTGCGTTACCAGTTGGTGTTGAGAGAAGTCCCAATTGTCAGAGTCAAAAGGTTAATCAGCAATTTCACACTGGTGATGTGGTCAGACCTCACATGCTACTGCCTGAACAGGAGGAAGAAGAAAATAATGTCATTAACAGGGAACTACATTCCAACACTATTAAATCTCTCTTGTATTCCTTTTCTTTTTTTTTTTTTTTTTTTGTTAGGAAATATTTCATGATATATTTACTAAAGCCTCTGACATTTTAGGGGACTTTGCAAAACTTTGCTGAGAAGTCTAGGCCCAACTATGTGACCAAATGGTTTGCTTTCTTCTACTTTTCCTAAGGAAATAAACAAATGCATGAATTTTTACCCACCAACTCTTCAGCCCAGGCCAGTGTGAGTCTTCCACATCTGTTACCCAGGGAAATTTTAAAATCCCTACCCAACTGGGGCTAATTCAGCCTGAGAGTTGTGTCCTGTCTCCTGGAGGTGAGGACACCTGAATGCCCCACTCATGAGGGTCAGTTTCATAGCGCAGATGCCATCCAATAGTGCAGTACGTCTAATAGCCAAAACCTGACTTCTCCTTCCTGCCCTCTTCTGTCTTGATTGTAGGAAAGAAGTTAACAGCAGCATTCCCTTAACAAATATGTGTAGTGATATTATGTTAAAGTACTCGTATAAGCAGCCATGCCAATACCTCAGCTGGCATCATTTGATCAGAAATAGCCATAACATACTTTGACTTGTGGCCCAAGAGCTCTCCTAGCCATAGCAAAACCAGATTTATTTCCCAAAAGAAAAGATAAAATAGTTCTGAAAACATTACAGCTTGGCATTTGCTACCAATAGCAGTGTTCCCGCAGAATGACTTCTCATTTACCCTGGCAGTATCTGAAATTGTTAACCATTGTTTAGCCTTGATCAAAAGCCTTCTGATGTCATCATATGGATCAGGCCAGTTGTTCTATGTTTTTGAAACATTCTGTCTTTTTCCTACAGCTAAGACAAATAAGTAGTGAATCTTGCCCAAAACAACATCTAGCATCCTGAATATTTGCTGCATCACATAGTTCCTCTCATATCTTTCTCCAGTTCCAACAAACTCTATGGCTAAAATCTTTCCTCTCTTGATTGCTTCAGTTTTAATGGGGACAGGATTTTACTCTGAAATGAAGTATCAATCTGTCCAAGTGCCCTATAACTTAGTCCTCCAATTAGCTGACTATGGAGCCTGAGTGTCCTTGCCATCTTCCCAGTCCCCATACTTGGCTGCCTATGTTTATGCAATTAGAAGGGGTGAAAATCTAATAAAATTAGGACAAACCTAAGTGAGCCATAATTCTGTTTAATCTCTCAAACTGGACTGTTGAAAGCTTGCTGAATTCCCCAAACCTCTCTCAGGTGCCAACGAATGAGTCAATATCATACCAAAGATCTCACTGCATAGCAGATGTAAACTGTACTTCCAGAATCTCATACACACCCTCAAATAATGAATCTAATGTCTGTACAGTAATGTTGGGGTGGGGGGGAGGGGGGTGTTGGGAAGGGGAAAGGCAAAAAAAGCTGTTTCCTCCAGTTACCAGCATTGTACTTGGTGGCTCAGAGCGTAAAACAGGAGAATACACGGCAGATTTGCACAGGGAAGGAGTGGTCACTTTAAAAGATACAGCTTAATTAGAGCAATCCCAAGCCTTCTACCTCCAGGGGAGAATTGCTGACTATCACACTGGGGTTTGCTAGATCCCCCTGGCAAGTCCTGACAAACTGAACAAGATGGGAGAATGAAGCTTTCTTTCATCTCAATGTGATGCCTCTACGGACTTTGAAAAGCCTGGTTTACACTTTGTTTTGTACTGCAGTGGTAACTGGTGGTTTGCATAGGTATAATCATCAGTCTGGAATAATCCCAGACCACTTCATACCTGTGTCCTCTCATCACCCACCATTCAAGAGAAGCCAGGAAAGGAAGCAAAGAATGATTTTGGCTAAAATTAGGGGGAAATTTTCTCTGAAAGGGAGAACAGAATTACTTGGAGCACAGCAGAGTAATTAATAACTCTGTTCTTGTAAGAAAGATCCCAGGATCTTTTATCTCAAGTTGTGAGGGCTTTGGTTTTGTTACTAAGCCAAACTGTCTCTTTGTTGCAGAATGGGGCTCTTCAGTATGAGGAGGAAAATGTAAGGGTTGTGGCACTGGGTCCATAGCTCAGATGAAAATGTGATCTGCAGATCAACCAAGTCCTGCTCTTTTTTTCCCTACCTATGTTCATCTTCCTCTTAGACTTAATCTCCAAGTGTGTGCCTTGTTTACTCTGTAAGATCTTACAGAATTTCAGCAGGCCAGAAAGGTTTTCTATAATCACACAGCTGAGGAACTGCTCCCACTCATAGTCTTCAGGATGCTGAGGTCATAGAAAAGAGCTGGAAGAGATTGTCCAGTACCTGATAGTATTCCCCAGATTTTTGATTACTGTGTCATAGAAATCCTCCAGTGATGAAGACCTTGTCACTGCTTCAGTCAATTATCCCAACAGACAGCCGCCCTTTCCTAAATGCCAATACAGTCTAATAGTAAGAAAGACTGATTGCTTTCTTAGACATTGTATGTTTTGCTCAAACACAACTTAAATGTATTTACGCCTTTCACCTTGTTTCTCCTTCATTAATTTCTGTCTCTGCTCACTCTATTTTTTATTTCATCTCTCTATGTGCTGTTTGGCACCCTTGTATTACTTCTCATTTTTGCATCTTTCCAAACACACGAAAAAAGGACTTTCATGTGGCAATGGCCTCACTACAGAGACCTATTGTCATCTCCCCAGAGGGGAGCCAAAATGCCACATTTTCATTCATTGCATCAAAACCACTTTTCTTAAACAATGAGAAATTATACAGCTGTATTCAAATTCAGGTCTAAAGGTGTTGTTTTTGACATGTAACTGAAGAGCATAGCTAGCTACGGGAAGCACATGATCTGCTCTGAACACGCACATGCAGGGGCAGGCATTAAATAGCCTCTAAAAAGGGAAATCAGAACTTCTGACAATCCAGTCACGTTAACAAATGCCTGCTTCCTGCTTACTGTTTTGGTGTTTCATGTACAGAATTAGTTACAACACAGGTCTGGACCTACAGGTTCAAGAACACCAGATTAAGTGACTTTGTCTCTAATTTATGCCAGGGAAAGTCCTATCAAAAAGAGTTAAGGTGGAGTATCACCATAAGCAGAGAATTGTATTACTTCTGTTTCAAGTCAGGCCCACTGAATTATCTTAACGTGGATGTAATACATAAGTACGGTAGTGTCCCTGTGGCACTGTAGGATGCTTGGCCTAACAGGTATTTGGGGATGCCAAGGTAATCTGCAAGATTCAGTGCAGCTCAGAGACCAGTGTTTCTTCAAAAACAACTGGTTCAACTTATGCTTTCAGTTTTTGACAGAAAATCATCAAAGCAGCAACTACCTCTGCCATGGCAGAAAGCAGTATGATAAATAAAGGGGAGAACTAAGGAAAGCTTACTCTACATTTAAGAGTAACAAACAAGTTTGTCTTCCAGCACATCTGTTTCACAGCACATTGTTGCTGCAATATAAATGTTTTCAGCGGCACTGTTTTCCTATCTGCTTTGGAAGGGACTGTGCTTGCAAGGGCTGAATGTAGTGGTCTGAAGCAAGACTACTGTGAACATCTGATAAAGGAGGTGTTTGTGTTAGCACTGAGGATCTGCTGCAATGAGACCTCAGACTGTGCCTTTCCATCGAAGGTTTGAACATAAAGTAGGGAAACTAAACTTGGTTTTGGGAGACAGAGGTTCTTTGTCCCCTGCGTGATCTCACACAACATATTTCCTCTCTCCAAGCCTCTTTTTCCTTGAAATAGGGACTGACAGCTTCCTGTCTTCCCTCTCTGGACTTGTGGCTTTTTTGGCTAGTGGCTGTTCCTGATTACGGGTAGGTCTGATGACTGTGAGCCTGACCTCCAGGAGGCCTCTGGACACTTTTGTATTATATTTGATAATGAAGCCTCCTGTCTTCTCCAATCAAGACAAAAAAAGTAAGTCAGAGCAGAGGAAACTGGCTCAGCACAACATGGCAGCCTTGGTAAAGGAAAGTCAGAGCCATTAGCTATTGACTGTTATAGAAATACTGAAACTGCAGCAGGGATTTCTGTTTTTTTCATTGCTATTTAGGGATTTAAATGAGATTTTTAAAAAAGAAAGACAGAATATTTAGTCTACACTCACTCCTTGCTGCCAATACAGGCTATCATATAAATTACTTAGACACTTTTAAAAATACATTATTTACTCAATAACCCATAATGGGTCCAGAGCTCTTTTTACACACTATTATAGAAGTACATAATTGCTGAATTTTCAAATGGATGTTTCTTCTAGGCAATAGTCTATAATGGCTCCTTCAAAGCTCTTAGGCTTTTATCACATGAAGGCCTAAGTAGAAAATGTTTAGTTCACTGATCATTGACCTAATAGAGAGCAACAGCTTCTCTGGAACAACTATTGTCTGCTAGGGCAGATGATGTATGAATGACATTTAAAGAAATTCTTGGAAGTATGTGCTAGGGAAAGATTACTGTTCATGTGCAAAGCAAATACTGCTGATGAGATCCTCAGAGTTCTTTTGCTTGGTTCTGCTTGCTTTAGTTTTTTAGTTTCTGCGTGAGCCCAAGAATGAAAGAAAACAGTTTTGTGTATGAAATGAGAACTCAGTCTGGGACCCATTTGGATCAATGTGAGATATTTCCATGTTCTTAGAGGTCATTGAGCTCAGTTAAACATTGGCTCAAATGAAAATGCAGGTAATTGGTACACGTTACAATGCAAAAAGAGGAATTCTGAGATCAGAGAAGTAAGGGATGCTGCAGTGGGGCAAGTCACATTTCTTAAAGTCATACTGAACACAGGAAAATGTTCAGGCCTATTCTGAGCTTGGTCCAGAAAGGAAATAGGCAACTTGACAGGTTTTCAGCACTTTTACTATGAATTTCACTATTATTGAGCTGCTGTTCTCTACTTACATTTAGCTTTGAAGCCTGTTGCTTCCGTTTCAGACTCAAAGAAAAGTTCAGGTTCCCAAAAGCTTGGTGTAAGAAAACACGTTTTCTCTCCCTACACATTTTGGGCAGTAAAGCCCAAGGAGGCACTACTGCTGATTAAATGTCAACTGGGTCTAGGTGGAGGACCAGAAAGGATGGATGTGAGCAGGGGGCAGTCAGGCAGAGACCCTCAGAAGGACACCTCCAGCTCTGAGCCTCACAGACCAGGGGAGAGGTCCTTGCTGGGTGGCACAGCTCTCTCATGGGCCTGGGGCCAGTGGCAACGGGAAGCTCACCAAAGGAGGCTGCTGAATAGGCTCAGGAGCTGGATGTGATCTTAACACCCTGTGCATCAAATCAGACCAACTATCCCCAGCACAGAGCTGGTTTGTATGCGACCTGACACAAGAAGCTCTTCCATGCCTTTTATCAGTGGATTTCTCCAGCGTAGTAATGCTGCCTGGGACTCAGAGTATTCTGGCATGATTAACAGAAAACACCACAGTTGCTGGCAGTTCTAATAGTTCCTTCTGTTTGATGCATCTGATCAAAATCACAAACCAATATGCAACCAGGCTGCACCAGTTAGCCTCATCATGCAAATGAGGCACACTTGCAGGTGAACTTATTAGAGATCAAATAGTTTCAGGCACTGCGGATAATGAAGGCAGAGTGCTTATGTTGCAACAGTCAGAGCTGGAATTTAATCATGTTGTTGATACCTACTGCAGCAGTGAAAAAACACAGAAACAGCCACAAAAATCAAACCATTAGAATGAAAGGAAAGTATAAACCAGACAACTAGTAATAATAAAAAAAGACCCAAGCCAAGAAACATAGTGGTTTCAAGATGGAATAATCTTGCCAGTTAGATCTGGAAAGACTTGGAGCCCTGCTTCTTTTGGCTGAGCAAGTGAAAAAGTGGGGGTTGCAAGGAGAAGATGATGGGGGGTCACTGCCTGGTCCAAGAGAGAAGTGACTCCTACATGTCTGTAGGGTTATCCCTGCAAGGGGAGAGGGGAATATCTTGCAGGATGATACTTGGAAATCAACATAGCCCATGTTGGGGAGCAACATCTCCTAGGAATGAATTCAGAGAGAAAGAGAGAAATAGCCTTTGGGGGGGGGAAGGTGGGAGAGAAGTTATAACAGAAGTTACACAACTGCCAGGCTAGATTAGCAATCTGGCAGACATTAAGAATACATACATTCTGCAGAGGTATGAGCCTTTTCTGTCCCAAGAAGTCCCTCACATCCCCCCACCATCCTTCATGCAAACACCTAGGGGGACCCCAAGCAGACCCACAAAGAGCAGTGATGAGATCCAGCAGGTGAAAGCTGCAAAATGGAAACATTTTGCTCCTGTTGGCAGCCAGAAATGGCTAAAAATACCATTTGGCATTTCTTCTAATATCAGTTGGTAGTAGAAGAGCTCTGAAGATGTAAACAGAAAGCCCTAGAGGTTAAAGGGAATGATGTAACCACATGTGACATAATGCTTGGTGCAGAGATTTCCTGGAACTGATTAGTGCCATTCACAATAGCAGCCAGCAAGTGTGTGAGGACTGGGTGAAGGCCCAGGCAGCATTCAGGTGTTGGGTATTTTTAATTCGTCTTGTAACCCAACGTCTGGTCTTGCTGTTTCAGATGCATAATACAGTAACTGCATGGTATTCCCATGCAGCTTTGTCTGGGAAGACCCTAAAGTAGCACTCTCACCAGCAAAGTGCAGCTACTTCCACACAAAGGTTTGCAGAGAGACAACTGCAGAGGTAGAAAGGCAATGAAGACTCCCAAGTCCTCCTTCCTCTAGAATATCCTACCCTCCACTCCTCTCTTGTTCCTTGAAGCACAAGATGCAGTCAGGTCATCCTCATCAGTGTATTATTTTATACCCAGTCTATATACAAAAGCTATGAAGTACCATCTATGTTTAATGGGAGGCCTCTGATCTGTGTGAGTGGGTGGAAATTGATAGTGAGTGACATGGATGCTGACAATGGCACACAAACTCCACGGCACTCTTAAAACTTTTAATTGCATTTTAAAGCAATGTAACAAGGCAATGTTTAATGAGGGCTTTGTTTGAGAAATTCTGAGTTTATAAGCTAATTAAAGAGAAGGAAGGGCTACTGCACTAGAGCAACAACTCCAGGCTGCTGAACATCTATACTATAGCAATGTGTAGCACAAATTCAATTGGCAGCCTTGCAAATCTCCAGCCAGCCAGCAAGAATGATTACTTGGGGTTTTTTTTGCCTGGTAAATTAATTATTGTCATCATCATGATTATGTTAATAGAAAAAAGCAAAGGATAGGCAAGTCTTTTTTTTGCCAGGGCTGGTAAATTTTCATGACACTCTTTGCAAATCTGTCATATGGCTGGGTTAGATGAAACTGGAAGGCTTTCTGTGCATAGCATTTAACTTTAAGCATTCTTCATGGAAACTTACATGGCACATAATTTACATATTCAGTACCAGTGACAATTTACTTCTCCCATCTGAGCAGGGCTTTCAACTATGCCACTTGAACTAAATTAATAAACAGTAATTAGAGAATGTTGTGGAAGCGAGCTGTTGATGTTGAGAAGATTCTAATCAACACCTTCTTTTAAGGGCCAATTAAAGCTGAATATATGCAATATAAACATCTTCTTGTATTTAGACATGAACTGGCGAACAAGGTAAGAAAAATCAGAACAATTACAGCAGGTTAGACATGATCCAATGGAATGATGAATCTTCATTAATTGTGAAAGCAGCAGGAATCTCTATAAAAAATGACACTGGCCACCTTCCACGGAAAAGCGCTAACATCTTGTGCAAGTGAATTCTGACTAGGATAAAACTTCATGCTTTCATTGACAGGCTTTTCTCTGAAAGCAGCTCTGCATCTGCCTCGAATTTCCACTGCAGTATTCACCTGTCTGTAAGACAACCCTGCACCTAAAGTGGGTCCAGAGCTGCAGTAGAAAAAAGGCTTCCCTGGGGGGAGGCAGTAAAGACGAATGTACCTATCCCATTAATGCTTCCTCAGAGCAGAGCGAGAGGCTCCCTGGCAGGTGATCCAGGGAAGGATTTGCATGGCTCAGACGCCACTGGTGGGAATACAGACACAAGGATGAGCCTGAATGAGGAGTAAATCTGCCTCAAATTGTCTCACATCTATTACTGGGGAAAAGCAGCACAGGGGCAGTTACGCCAGAGCAGCTGATGAACTTGTACCTGTTGCCTGGGTGTACTACTCCTTCACCCCACTGGAAACATAATGTGGTTTATTCCTGAAAGGTGAGTTTAAGACAGCCTTGTTTCCAAAATTCCTGAAGGACAGAGGAAAGGCCATCTTTGATTTAAACAAAGATGATCTTTACTGTACCAAAGGGATCTGCAGTAGCACCCCGGGCTTGTGTATCACCATTATGAACTGTCAGTATGTTAAAAATAAGCATAATTTCATCCAAACCACAGCTCACTGCTTCCTAAAGCATATCAAAAAAATTAAAATCATCTAAGCTGGTGCAATGAAGCACATGCAAAATTTGTCCTCCAAGTCAGAAGATACAACAGGCTAATAAAGGTAAGAGAAACATCTGTTCCAATACTGCACCAGTATCATTTGGAGAAAATGACTGCATCACTTATGGCCATTTGGTATCCAGAAATACTACGACAGTAACAGGATGTTGTCACCTCAGGCTCTACTGAAATCTACCAGAATTTTACTTGCTTAAGAATTATAGGATTAGGCACACGATCAGTGTTTCTTCCCTTTGATAATAAACAGTTCCACCTACAAGTGCTGTGCCGGTGCGAGATCATTATCTTGTGACAGTAGTTGGGTCCATTGGCATTATCTCCTAATTAGCTATTTAAAAACATATGTAAGAGGGTGGAGGTGGCAAGTGGACTTGTAAACCTGACAGGCCTGATATGTTCTTACAAGCTCTGCTAATCCCAACCATTGAAAATATATTAAGAAGGCCAAAGTAGCACTTTAAAGAACAACACAGCAAAAGCTTCACATCTTGAGTTCCAGGAACTCAGCATGTAGCAGTAGGGCTCTCACACCCAGAGCAAAGGGGAGCACGGGAGGGGAGTGGGAGCAGGGAGGAGTAGGAAGCAGCATGCCAAATGGGAAACCAGCCCTGGGAAGAGGGCACCACTGAAAGGCCAACGACCTCTACAGTGTGGTCAGCCCTACATTACAGTAGTATCACCACCTGAGGTGTTTGCTGTGGGACACCAGAAAAGCCAAGCTCAGAGAAGTTTACTAGGGATGAGAAAATGCAAGTAATACAAAGGGTAAAGATCGAGCAGACTATGGGCAATACTCTCTGCACTGTCTCTATATCCTGAGAGATTATTGTGTTTATAGGCACAAAATCATAAAAGCTTTCTCCAAGATGCTTCATAAGATATGAGCAGGTCTGGGATTTCAGTCTGTGCCATGGTAAGAATTAGGAAGCTGTGTATTCTGCTATGGTGGACTCGTTCTTTCTCTCAAGAGGTAGGTTTAATTCCTTACCAACTCTCTTTGTAAAAAAGAAACTAGGACACGTGTATACATGACAGGTCATTTTGGAGAGACTCAGACACAGGCAGGAAGTGCCCTCTCCATGACAGTATTCTTCTAACCTTCAGCAAAGCTAAGAACTATCATTTGTTTCTGTTTTGAGTTGCTTTTAAACCTCAATTCAGTAAATGTTTTGGTGATTTTCAGGCTGTTCTGAACAGTGGAAGGCAGCAAAGTAAATGTCTGAAGAATACTGATAGTATGAGACAGGCTCTAAACTGCTGTTTACTCCAAAGTCTGCGGTTCAACTCAGTATGCAGCATGGAATATGATTTTTATTCTAATCAGATGGAATTTCTAGGCCTGAATCTGCTTGCAATAAACATGGTCCATCACTAACTTCATAGAAAAATGGAGGAAAAAAAATGATGTAAGCAGGAGAGGAATGAGCCTACATTAACGTCCTCCAAAGAGGCTTGTTTCCCACTGAAAGTTCTCTCTTGCCTAAAGTCACTTCTGTCTTTTTTTCACACCTCTTCAAGTCCTCTTGATGAATAAATTAGATGAAATTCCTCAGTTGCTCTTAACACTTTTTAAATGCAAGCCAAGCCTCCTGGTTTTTTATACCTGGACATCTACTTTTTAAAGAATACTATTGGATAATATCTCTCTCTTTCATAGGCTGGTGCTTTGGCCAGTGTGCACCCTTTGCACTCCCTAAGGCTCATGCATAACTGTAATGGACGATTAGTCCAACTAAGTCTCCATCAATTTCAATGGCTTATGCAAGAGCAGATGGGGCACAATATGTAATTTCAGCTTTTTTTTCTTGTGAGGGTTTTCAATCCTTCCATAACTAAATCATTTTATCAGTTTCTCTCTTTCTTTCTTTTTTTTTTCAAATTTGTCCCATTAAACTACAGAAGTGGAACATATTCATGAATAGTTTCTTTCTGCTTTAACTCAAGGAGTTCCTGACATAACAAAAACTGGTAATTAACTGGCTTGAAGACTTTTACAATAGCCTCTTTAAATAAGTCCTAGTATGTGGCACTTGCAGCACTGCCTCCACATTGCTGATACCACTGCAATGCACCCTCTGTTGAACGAGGCTTGCTGCTCTACCTTTGCACCAATTCCTGGCTGTTTTATCTGCTGCTCTCCTACTTGGAAACACCAATGTCCTCCCACATTTCTTTGTGTGGCAAAGGCTATCCAGCTCCTCCACAATGGGTCCCGCTTGGCTTTGTGCCCCTTTCTTAGACACTGGTATCAGAGGGCCATTTGCCACCAGCATAAAGACCAAGTGGCAGGTCTCCAGTGGCTGGGCACGGCTCAGCCTCTCCTGCCTAGTGTCACTAGCTCTCCTAGCTAGCGCTCTGTGCTCTTGGTGCAGATAGATGTTGGCACACTTTGGCGGGCCCCACTACTTGCCCCCTGTTCCACACCTACTCAGAGCAGGGAGGGGCTCTTCCTGGTAGAAGAATCAGGCTTCAGTTCTTCAGATTTCACTCAGCAGTGTGTGATTTGTTCTGCTGCTGCATGCTGGCTCTAAGCAGAGTCAGTTTTGCCTACTCATGCTTATCTGCCCTGATTACAATACATTCTGTTTCTGATGAAAATATTACCCCGATGAGTGTTTCTTTGGCTCCACCGTACTTCTGTGCCTCCTGCTTACTAGCATGAACATTATTGCTGCAATTCCTAGTATTTTGCATCACTTGTAGATCTAGCAATTCAGTTTGTAAATAGCATAAAAGAAAGTATTAATGTATATCTTCCCTCAGTGCTCCAGACGGACTGGTTCACTGTGAAACAATTACATACATATGTGCTAGCCTGTATTTCTTGTAAAATCAAATCATGTAAGGATGCTTCAGCCAGAATAAGCCATAAAGCTAGACAAGGCATGGAAAAAAACATTCCCAAATATGTATAAGTTGCTTAAGATACAAAGCTATAAAAAAAATAAAAGCAAAATTGAAAAGGGCAAAGGAGACAAAATGTAAACACAAGCTTTTATACACCCTCTGCAATGTAAAGCGAATCTCATTTTGACATGCTGGTATCATGAGCTGCCCATGTAGCTCAGAAAAGTAAGGGATATCTCCAGAATTATGGCAATGCTGCTTTCATGCATCAAAGCCAGTTACAAGAGCTATGTCTGTGGTTGCCAGGTCTAACTGCCTACTTGGAAACTAAACCAGGAGAAATAATTTCCTAAGTAATTATATTTAAAGTGTCCAGAAAGATTGTGAATCTTCAGAAAACCCTTCTGAAAAGCAGTCCTTTCAGTGGGGGCTCACAGCCACCCCTCTCAGTGCAACAACTGCCTCACTGCAGCTGGAAGCCCCCCAAAACCTGCTGCACTCAGGCCTTCTGTAGGACGTCAATGAGGCAATTGTAACATACCACTAAGTTGATTTTGTGCCTTTGAAAAATCTCCCCCTTAACACGAATACTCCATCACTGTCAGCTGAACACATTTAATTCTTGAATTAATGTTATTTTCAAGGGGTCAGGCATGTGACAGTAAAAACAATCTTTTGCCAAGCCACGTACTTCAGGTCTGCATCTGAATTTCCCCAGAGCCCGGTATTGTTTAAATACAAGTAACTGACTCCACTCATCACTAATGCAAAACTTCTGTTCTTCAGACTCCTTCAGGGCTCTGCTCGTGGCTTCCTTCCACACGCAGGCACGGGGAGGCAGATCTACTCAGTGCCCTCTCCCACAGTATGTGTTGCTTAGCAAGTCAGAGGGACCCAACAGCCAGCAGCTATGGATAACAGCAGTCAGTTTTCTTCACGTTTGGTTCCCATCCCAAAGACTGCCAGGTGTTTCAGCAGAGGTTTAGATGGTAGCCACATGGTTTGTTAAAACTCATGCCTCCACCATGCTGCAAGCACCAGGCAAAAGAGCAGGAAAAGGCTCTGGGAAGAGGGATAGTAGCTGCCTACTCTCATGGCTGAGGTCTCCCAAAGGGAGAGTAAGCCAGTCTGACTCTAAAGATGGTCTATATGATACTACACTGCAATTGTACATAACACCAAATCAGTGCCCTGTACAGTGTCTTTTGGTGATTATACAGATGTAGGACATTCAGAAGTATTTCGGGAAGTGCTATTCATGGAGGTACGTGCAAGAGGAAGGTGGCTTTGGTGGAAACAAGTAATGTGTCTGCCCCACTGCACTAATCCTTGCAACTCTGGCAGCCATCACTGAGTTGCAGGGGGCTTTGGAATGGGTCTGGCATGGGTGTGGTGTTACAGCCCAGTCACCATGGTAAGCAAAGTCACAGATTTCTGCAGTACAGTTTCACAGCAAGCCTGCTCTCACCCAACTATTAACAATATTACTCAAGTAATACTGCCCAATATAACCAAGTAATACTGCATCAACATTGACGTTATTTTTCCCTGAAGATTCTCCAGACCTCACTCCAGGGAGCTGTACACAGCCAGTTCCCGGGACTCCCTTTCTCTCTGTCTCTCAGTAAAATTGGGGTCCAGATCCTCTGTTAGCTCGATTTTCTATTCCAGCCTGCTTTGTAATTCAGATAGTGTTTTGGTTCACTTGGCTGGCATGGAGTATTTTCACCGCACCCTTATCTCTTCAGGCAAACAACCTCTTTTCTAACCTCTGGCAGAGCTAAACCTAGTGAGTAAGAAGAAATAGTAGTTAAGAAAGGATACATAAAGCCACCCTGAAGAAATACCTACACAAAGCAATATGAATGGGCATCATCTACCTGGACAGTGTGGCTGCTAAACATGGGAGGAATAAATCAGACATGGCAGGTGCACTAGGATGAACAGAAAATGACATTTCTTGAAAATGTAGTTTTATCTCTGCTTGTTTGGATCAAACACTTGTAATAGTTGTGGATTAATTTCCTTCCCATAGTCAAAACAATAAAAGCCAGGCACCGTTTTATTAATTTCCAAACCCATGTCAGATAAGCTGAATTGCATTTAAAAAAGTAAACACCCTGCAATAGAATTGGAGGATATGTAAGCGTTTGGGCTTTCTTTCCTGTGTCTATAAAAGGAGGAGGTATTAGCATTATGAATAGATTTCATTTTGTAAGTTGTGCTATGAAGCACTGATAAGGCTACGGGAAAGCAGCTGAGATTGAGGCAGAGCAGGAAGAAATACCACCCATATTAGAAGACAGCCGCTTAGTCGTTCCCATTTGAATAAAGATGCCATTGTTCAGGCAGAAGAATGCACATATTCACAGGCTCAGCACAGAATAGCTCAGTGTATCTAGAACTCCAGAAGTGTCCAAATTACAGCCCCAGGGCCAGAACTGCCCTTGAGTCTTTCTGAAGAATGACCCTCTGCTTAATTAATCAGTGCTTTAGCTGTGAGTGATCCCAGGACACACTTTTCTCAGGCCTTTCTCTTAGCCCTGCTTGTTCAGAACAAACCTTTAAATGTTCTCTGGCTGATTTTTGACCATTTTTTTTCCCTTTCAAGTTATTATTTCCTGTTTTACTGAGAAAGCTCATTAGAAATGAAGACCAGCATCTAGATGATCTCAGTTCAGTTTACTTGGATAAGGGATGATTGACTCGGATTGGAGAGACACTGGCTCCCTTTCAAGGCCTACCAAAAAAGATTAAGTCTACAGAGTCCCAGAGTATTGCTACTGCACTTTTCTTTACATGTACTAAGGAAGAATTATAGCAGGGCTGATGAGTTTGTACATGTCATTCTGTTAGTTATCTTAGATCCCATTGCTGTAATTCCAGCTGTTGTGCATGGGATCCTTACCAAGATCTCTTTCCTGTTTACTCTGCACATGGCAAGTTTGAATTTATAGTACACCAAACTCCTTCTCACTATCCCAGTCCAGGCTGTTTGGATTCTCACACAGTTTTTTTTCTGCCTGGAACAGAACTGAGATTCAGCGGTATCCCATATTAAATCCAAACCATGGCATTGTACCAGGTACTAAGAAGAAAATTAACTCTATCCCAGCTGATACCAGGACAGATGGCAACTAGAAATGCACAAAGACACTGAAAATTAGAGTGCAAAACTCCTCTCCAAATTGGACTGCACCTTGTCTACCTCTCTTTGATGAGAAAATTAATCCTATTCTAACTGAAGCTGAAGTTCAACAGGGAAAGTCAAATGTTCTGCTTCAAATGAAAACAGCAGCATCCTATTTTTTTGAACAGTGACCTTTACAGTGAAAACTAAGTGAATTTTGACCATCTTTACAAACTTGTAACAAAATATACAACCTAAAAAATGTCAAGGTTTTAAAAAAGTCAGCATGAATGTTTTGTAAAACTGTAATGATAATATAATCTGCAGCTGGGGAAGCAGGAGCCATACTGTTTGATAGGCTCTATCTTATGATATCCAATATTAAGCTAAGTAAAATGATATGACCGGATGGCCTAACTAAATTTAGTAGTCTGGTGAATTGCCACTCTACTAAATTCAGTCAGCCCGTAATGGGCATTAGATATCTACAGTCCAAATGATAAAATCTGTCTTGCTTTTTTAGGCTCCCAGCAAATGCACAAGATGCTACGGTGCACTATTAAGAAATAAGCAAATCTGCAAGGGAAACCAGGGGAAGGGGGAACCAAGACCTTAAGGAACACAGAAGGAATCAGGGTGTGCAAATCCACATCCTCATGCTCAGTGCTGCCCTGACAGCAGGCAAAGGTGCATGGGTGGTCCCCAGCTACATGACTCAAAGGAAGGAGAACAGGAGGAGGGCTCTATAGGTACACACTAATTCTCCCACCCATAAAGCAGCCACTCCAAACATAACTCTGAGTTGGAACCATTGGAAGAAGAGTGGTTAGAGGTGGGAGCTGGGCTCTCTGACCCTTTCTGCTTGTACAAAGCATATGCTGGCTGCATTTTTGTACCATTCTGTCTATATTTTCCATTCTGGGCTTTGTAATCCTGATGGCAAACAGAGTGATATATTTCTACGTAGATTTACATGAATCTGTGAGCCAGCTTCACAGCCATGAAAACTGCTAAGTCACTTTTCTCAGAACCATATTCAAGGTGTAACTTACACAGTCCCTGCTCTTTAATGGGATTTTTGCTTCTCAGTCCATGTGTGCTGCGACCTCTCTACTGGTGTGAAACCATGCAGGACACCTTTTTTTTTTGAATGTGGAATCTAATAGCGATTAAAAAGAAAGGAAAATAACAACATTCCCATGTCCTTACAAACAGTTTCATCCTTCTGTCCTCATATAAGATGCTGCTGGGTGCCCCATGTAACCCAGTGATACTTCTTGACTGTAGACAAGAAATAGTGTCTTTATCCTCTCTTCAGTTTCCAGAAGAGCAATGGAGATATAGCCCTGATATTGAGCAGGTTCTGCAGATGTAGCTTTATACTGAAGGTTGAATATCATAAACTATAAGTTCGCTTTGATTCCCTTCCTACAACAGAAAAATGTAACCTGTCAAAAGTTCTGTATGCATCATTCTCTGAAAGAAGTTATTTTCTTGATCATGGCTGGGTGTACATGTTCAACAGGCAGAGAGTCACAACAGTGGCTGAAAAAAAGAATCTATTTCAAAATACGCAATATAGAAACACCCCATTTCCTTAATCTTTTACACCAAAATGGAACAAACAGCTGCTGGGAAAAATACTTTGTCCATAGAGGGGGCAAGGAAGCTTCTAAAATAGAAGCTAAGAAGTAGGTATGAAAATAAGATCATTACAGCTATTATTCGTATGCAGTCCATCCATGTAGATACAGTGTTTTAGAAACAAGAGTAAAGAGAGGGACAGAGTCTCAAAATTCAGAGCAATTTGTTCATTTGTGACATTCCAATTTTCACTCAGAATTTACCCTTTTGCAAGACTTTTAAATCTAAGTTCCCAGTAAATGGATATGGGAAGTGTGATCACCCTCTTTGAGTCTTTTGGGAAGGTTGTCCGTTTTGACCTCAGTTGCATTTGGAGCTTGTGCAGGTCTCAAACACATAGGGCTATCACAGGTATCACAAAGCACATCCATTCCAATGCCCCTACTGAGGCCCCAGCCCACTCCTACCTCGAAGGAGCTGTCACTGAGGAAATCTATTAGACACCAGAGAATCCAACCACAGCATCTAAACACACCAGGAACGAGGGTGCCCTAGTTCTGCAGCTCACACAGTAACTTGTTTTTCTTTTTATAATTATGTCTTAATCATTCTTTATGCTGAAATAATCATCACATATTTACAACCAGGGTCTATTTCAATTTTTATCTTTAGATCACTTTCTATGCGGCCTCATACTGCCATTTCCAGCCCAAATGACACCCTTCCTCTCAAAGCCAATCTGGATTTCTTTCCTCAAACACCAGTTTGCAAGGTATTTTTGTCAAATGATTTACTCAAGTTCAGATGTTACAAATAGGCCTGCTGGTGTAAAGAGGCAGAGCAGCAACTCTGGATCTGACCCAACATGTATTGGGTTTCTCATTGCTGTATTTTGGAACTCTGTAACAAAACCTCATTTGTGTAGCATGGCTTCATCACCCAGCAGATGTGATGCTTGCCTGCTCACTCCCATTGTGCTTCTCACTTGTAGTACAGATGAATACTTACTGGCCAGTAACCACTAGCATCATTTTTCCAAGCATGATTACCTTTTCTGTGGCTGCTGTTGCTTTTTCTTTTCTGCTACGACTTTTCCCCTGTCTTTCATGTCATTTCCAAGCTACTTGCAAATATTGGCGAAAATGCATTTGTTTCACATTACTCTTAAGACAAGTTTTATCCAGACATGCTCATTTCCATATATTCATGTTTTACAAGTTTTCTCCCCCTCACTTTTTAATCAAACACCTGCTTTCATAAGGTCTTCGCTTCTTCCTAATTGTCAGTCCTTATTATTTTTGTTAAACACTGGGGTTTTTTCTTCAAGGAAAAGAAGTGGTTCTAGTGCTCATCCATTTTAAAACCATAATTAACTTCATTCTTTCCTCATTTGCTAATGGGTCTATTTTCTCTCCAGCATTTCCTTTTCCTCTGATACACTCATAAAGTCTCTCGTTTCTCTTATCCACTTTGGCCTTTCTGCCTTAAGCTGGGGAAAGGAAGACTTCACAACACAGTACTTAGAACTTCCACACCACTTTATACTTTCAAAGTCTTTTGCAGACATCAACTCATTAACTTTCATAACATACCAGTGAGGTAGAGGAGTATTAACAGCTTTATTTTGATGAGGAAAGTGAAGGGGAGGTCCTGAATAATCAATGCTGACTGCAGAGGGGCTGCTCTAAAGGCCAAAAACCTCATCTGTGGGCTTAGGCAAGTAGACAACTCAGCTGCTAGTGGGCACAACATCATCATCAGCGAAGTCATATAGCTGAGCTCAGGGAAAGGCATGCAAAACCTCTCTTTCAGCTGCCTTTATTTCAGTGTAATTTTTAGGCGAAGACTCCACAGAGGTTAACCACCTAAGGTTTCTTTTCAGTTCTGCTGCTCAGATGTTCCTACACAGTATCAATACATCTGGTTAAAAATGCTGTGGGAGAAAGCAGTGCAATTGTTTGCCTAGAGGATATCTTAAAAAACTTGCTGTAGCTTTATACAAGTGCCTGCCAAACATCTTTACACTTTGATAGCCATTACTCTTAGAAAAACAATTTCAAAACCATATGCTGAAGGTGCTTGAACTGAGATTTAACTAGCCCCATTTACACAGGGGCATATCAAGGATGTATATTCTCATGCAAATAGGCCAGCTTGGGCTTCCTGCAATTTTCTTCAGTTTTGTTATACCCACATAGCACTATACCGGCTTCTCACACTGTTCCTTAGCTTGCTGTCCATGGACCACTGTTGGGCTACAAGACATCAGGAAGTGGTGGATGAAAAAACTGCGTGTTTTCCAAGGAAGACTGAAAACCTAAGCCATACAAGCATATTCCAGTGAGCTAACAAAGAGAAGGGGGTGAAATCAAATTAACAAACGAACAGTCAAAGCCTATCTTCATTTTTAGCTGGTTTGCAAATGAAAAGCATTGTGGTTAGATGTGCAGCACAGCCTGGGGATATTTTTTTCATGATCCTAAACAGTGGTTAAACACTGCTTTGCATGCCTGGAAATCTAAAAAGTTCAATGATTTTCATGAGACTTTTTTCTTCTAAACTGGTGTCAGCAACATCTTCATCATCCTTGCTTGAACTGTGGAGCATCACAACACTGCTCCCTAGCACAGAAGGCCTAGAGCTTATTGTAACCTTGCCCTTTACACTAGCTGACCAAGGGGATCCTTACTGAGCACTCCAAGGAGTCCTCTTTCCTTCTTGTGTCCATGCTGCCCTCCATGCCTCCCTCCATGCCTCCCTCCATGCCCCCCATGTCTCTCTCCCACAGGCACTGGGATGACATGCTCCCTACAGCCAGGGGCTTCCAGAAGGTGAGCTAGAGCTGGTGCCAGGCTGCAACTTCCAGGGCTGCAGCCAGATGAGGCGTGGAAAGTGAGATGTGATGGTGTAGTTCCTCCACCTCCAGTGCCTTTCCCAGAAAGAGGTCCAAGTTAATTCCTGGATCTGCATTTGTGTGTGTGTGTGTTTGTGTGTGTGTGTTTACAGAGGGGAAAGGTCTGCTCAGCAGGAGAAGCTTAGCACACAGCCTGCTTAGCACTTCCAAACTGTGCTGGCCAAGTACCCAGTTCAGATGTTTATGGAGGTTTCTTTCTGAGGGCTGAAAGCTTGCATCTGTGCTTTCAGTTCAGGTTCTCTCACAAATTTGAACAAAAAGCTTGTAAACTTCAGCATCTTCCAAATTGCCCCATATAAGTCACTACTGAAACCATATCCAAATGGCTCCCCCCTGCCGTACCTTCCACAGAAATGACCTAAACTTTGTCAGGTTCACATGTCCCTAGAGATGATCTCATTTCACTGCTTCAAAAGAGCTTTGGTCTGCACAGCCTGTAGCAGCAAATTTACACTTCAAAAAGCAGACAGCTTTTTCCACATCTTATTCACTTAATGGGTGAGAATGTAAAATTAGTTCCGTTGCTGATGAGGACCTTGAGCCAAATGAAAAGTGTTCATTTGTCAGCACAGACTTACAGCCTGAAACATGATTATATAGCTAATCCAATAACGTGTTTTGATGCTGAGCATTTATTTATATACAGTATGTCTTGTTATCTGTTGATAATCAGGCTCTACAATTTACTCTCTTTTGTGTCATTAGACATAGCAACATCTTCCAGACACACTACATTTGCGTGTCAACATACAAACACACAAAAAACCTCTCTGAGGAAAATGCTCTCTTTGCTTATTTGCCTTGAAACAACGTTTGAATTGGACCTTTTTGTAGTTTAAAATATTAGTAGCAAATTAATCATTTTAGACTGAGAACCCCTCTGCATCTTAGAAGTCTTAATAGATTAAAATGCAAAACATAAATTTTGTTACTTTATCTATAACATCATACGAACTGGTTTATTCTTTTTCTACCTGATATGAATTCCAATATCTAATTATCTCAGGTATACATTTTTTATACATTCAATAGTCCCTGTCCTAAAGTATTCCACATCCTCACATCAGATGGTGTCTTCAACTTAGGTAACTATGCAAACACCACTATTTGATGGCTGAACAGATTCATATTTTATAGAACAGAAAGTAAGTATAACTTGTTAATGTTAATATCGGGCGTAGTTCCTACATCAGGTACATTAAAATCAAACAGAAAACCAGATAGTTGTTTGCTTTTTCTGATTCAACTTTCTGACTAATTTCTGTTGCTACCTAGTACTCCTGCGGTTGTGTGTATGACTGTAAATATCTAACACTGAATTACTGGGACAGTTTACTCCTCATTTAAATATAGAATACATAGAACTCCAATATTTAAAATGGGGAGGCATTTTAATAGCTCTGCTACAGCATGATATACTGTAACATTCACCAGATATTACAAAAAGAAGTCTACAGGAAAGTAAAATCACTCCAGAATTAAGCTGGGAGTTAATTGCAAATGTGGGGCACACCTGCAAACTCTGCAAACAATCCTGCAACACTACACAAGGCAATTTCTGTGCTGAAGGATAGCTCTGCCTGCAGACACATCCAGGAACACCTCTGAAGGCTGGGTGAAGTCTCCTCTAAATTTGGCACTCCGGAACTTTTTAAAGCTATTAAGTCAAATTTGCCTCAAAGGACATTGCAAATCAAGGGTGCAGGTGAGATGCAAATGATGTGTGAGCCAAACTCTAGCTTTGCCACTGCCACTCCTCCAAGCAGGATCAGGCCTCCTTGTGTGCTTTTGTTTAGCTGAAATTTACTCTACAATAAATACTTATATATTGCTGCAACATGATGTTTTATTGGGCTGCACTAGTTTACTAAAAACAGCAGGCTGGTAATAGCAGTGCTTGTGGTTTTGCCTGTAATTCATTTGTGCATGGTAATGCACAGGGAGAGATATGATACAAGATAATAAGGCAAATTAAAAAAACGACTAAACTCAGTACTTGCAATCTCCAGTATATTAGGACCATGTTCAGGCAGGCTGATTCTCTGGGTATTTTTATTTCTTGTTTTACCTCAGCAAGGTAATTCATTAGGTATTCGCTTGGGTAAAGGATAAATGAATATAGCATACATTACATGCTTACTTTAGTTGCAGAAACAAATCTTTCCTGTACCCGCCAATGTAATCTTCAGAGTTTTCGCTATAAAACACCTCAAGAAAAATGCACCTCAGTAAGATTTACACTTTATTACTCTAATGATTCTACAAACACTGCCACAATGTGATGAAAGGCAAAGCAGTCCTGATCTGATTGAGAGCTAATAAAAATCAGTACTGAAAACTGAAAATAGCACCCTTATCATCTTTCTTTCATTTAGACCTGATTACTAGGGGATTATAATGCAATCACAGCTATGTGTGAGAGGTAGCTATGGGAACCAGTTTTAGCTGTTTATCTAGCCAAAGATCTTAATTTAAGTTTGAACACTCTGATTCATTTATATGTAAGACACCAAGGAGACAAAATGCAGAAGAAACAGATGCTCACTTGTTCTTTCCATTTAACTTCATAAGCTACCAGCCAATTTGTCTTTCAGGGACAAAATTAATTTCTGATGACAATGTGAGCAAGTAATAAACCGGGAGTTCCTGTCCTGGGAAACTTGTTAAGGCCGTGTAATGTTCTGGAGTTATTTAGAAAGAAACACTTTGCTCATAGACTTGCAGGAACATCTGTAACAGAGTTTTCTTTGTCCCTGTGCTGTTACTCATTTCTGGGGGCTTTATGACACCTTTTCCAGAGGCTGATTTGAAAAAGTTCAAAAGGAAACATATTGCCCATTATTTCTTTCCTGTGGGGTATTTTCTGTTTCAGACTGCTCTTTTTTTTCCCGCCCTTCATATTCACAAATCATGCAAACCTCAACCTACTTGCTTTGCTACTTACACACGGGCAGGGGAAGTAACCATGAGCCATGAGAGCTACCAAAATGAATCAAAAATTATCTGAGGAAAAGAGTGCTTTCAGAAATCTTGAGGCAAGTCCACACCTGAAAACATCTGACAGAGCCCTGCAGAAAGGTCTGTTGCGCATTTAGATGGAAGGAGCTCTGCCCATTAATGCTGTTAACTCTGTTGAGCTACAGTCATTAGCAGGGGACAAAATGCCAAAATGAGGGTGGGGAAGAAGAAAAGAAGGCCCGAGACCCACCATAAGAGCTTGCTTTTTCAGCACAAGCTGTGTGTACATGCTCCTGCATCAGTCAGATGATGAACAGAGCCAAAATGTTCTCTATCTTTTATTATCTTTGCTGGTGCTATTTCCCCATTTCAGTATTTACTTCACATGTACAGCTCTTTACTCTGGTAACACTTTTCTATCATTTGGCTCATTCGTTGGGGTTTTATCCCCGTGCATGGTAGTCCTTCCACATCTGAGGGTTTCTCTTAGGTAAATTCCTACAGTCTAATGTCTGTCCATTAGCACATTTAAAAGTGCTCCTTCTGCTGTGCTTAACTTTCATTTATAGCTTATGTGCTTCATATGAATGTTCCTTTTCCAGCAGTAATTTTGGAGAAAGTTTAAAGTAAGTTGCAAAATGTTTCTTTTTCATCTAAACAGGGAAATGAATTGAAGAAAGGAAGAGAAGAGCCTGAAGGTTTAGCTCTTTCAAATTTTAAACAGAGTTCAAAACACTGTTGGAACACATCTGTCAGAGAAAGCACAAGAGCACCTGCATTTTAAAAGCGAATCTTCCCTGACTCCTTCCTTCATAATAGCTTGCACGAACAGAACCTTTAAACCACATCAATCCCAGATGCTTTCCATCCATCCAGTTATTATTTCCCTTGGCACTGAAGTGCAACTACCTCCAGACTGAAGCTTCTCAGCAGTGTGCAGCCCACTGTACAGCACCACGGCTCACAACAAGTGATCCAAACTATTCAGCTGAAATTATAAACCAAGGGGAATTTTAAACAGGCAGCTCAAACCAGAGCTCTGCCTGGATCCTGCGTGGAGCAATACTAACTCTTGATTTAAAGGCCGAATGGTTTAAAATATAAGTTATAAGAATTAAGTTTGGAGAGGAAAAAAGAAGAATTCAATGAAAAGTATAAACTTCCTCATGGCTCTGTTTGTATTTACGTAGCAAGACCTCACCAGCACGCCGCCTAAGCACACACTACATGGCCTGTCTCTTATCTGCAGGGAAGGGTGCACCATGGTTCAGCTGTTTCCTGCCACTCTTCTTGACCTGTGGTTAGTTTTCAGTGATCAAGTTAGTGCTTCAACATACCTGCACCCAAGGGTGGTGGCTTGGACATTAGCTGAGCACCAGTAAGGGGGTCACCAGCAAGAAGCACTGCAAACTTCTTATCAGGGGGACTCACAGGAAATTTCAGTTCATTGCTTTAACGGTGATGTGTTTTCAAACCATCTTTGCCGCATGGCTTTGAAGGCTTGTGTGTAAAGGCAGGATACTTACTGAGGCCATAGAGATGGAAACAGAGCATTAATTCAGGTTTCAAGAACACAGAAGAAGGGGAGTTCACACACTTTAGAAAAAACCCACAATGTTTTGCAAGTTAAATTAGTGCTTGGGAGAGATGAGATCAGCCAGTGCTCTGACACCCTCTTGCACAGCCAACTGGAGCTGCAGCAAGGACCTGACAGCAGTGTCCCTCTAAGGGGGGCTAATGAAATTACCTATCTAAGACACTCCACAGGTTGGGGCATATTGATTACTGAGGCAAATTTAATAGAAAAGAATGTAATGATATAAAGAAAAGCTCTGTCAGGAAGGTTCAGGTGGGGGAGGTTTGACTGGTTTTTTTGGCAGCTCAGCAACAAGTCTGAAAATTCCTGTTGTCCTGATGGGAAGCACAAGAAGTCACATTAAGGAAAAAAGAAAATGGTTTTCTGGGATACAGGGATAGGAGACAGGTGGCTGGGGTAGGGCTAAATGTTATCGAAATTGATCCTCCACAAAGCACAATGTTAATGAGCATGCAAGTAAGGTGGAAAGTATCCTTACTTAGATTTAAAAATCCTAAACCAATAATGTAGCTTAGTCACAAAGTACAAATATTGGGAACATTGAGCACTTCAGCTCACTTCACCAGTCACTCAGAGCCCCTGGCAAAGTGGCCCAATAAAAGCAGTTTAAAGTGGGGAAGTGGAAGGAGAAGGAATGAAAAGATGGGCCCAGGTGATTTTGGAAACCCCATTCCACAGCATCACAGCTGCCACTTTGTTTCCTGTGAGAGTGTGAGACCTGACTCAGCACCATAGAGCAAGATTTCTTGCAGACATAATCTTAACATTTGCAGCAGTCTAACGATTTACTTTCAAGAACTTGCAGATCAGGAAGACAATGAGTAGAACAATGAAAAACTTGGCATCTGAATAACTCTATAATGTATTTCCAAAACCAAACATATTTTCCACTCTTGCACAAAACTCAATATAGCATAATATATTACACATTTCCATGCAGAAAGTCTTACATAGCCTGACTCCAATTCAACAGAGCTGTAAATCTGGGGGTTGGGTACCAGAAATGCATTCTGATTAAGTTAAGAAGTGGGAATACCGCAGCTGGGCTGGAGTCAGGTGAGTCTGAGAAAAAAGGAAGTGTCCACAGGGCTCTCTAAAAAGCCCTCAATACAAACTGAACCTATAACATTGCCTTTACGGTGTTGAGCTCACTAGCCCAGAGAACAACAAACTTGTTTAGGGCGGGAGATGTTGAAGCAGGATGCCCATGCTCTGGCTCAATTTAGTGTTTTATAGATTGTAAACACCATATTCCTGCTACAACAGGAGCAAAGTGAGCTCCCTCAGCAGTACATTAGGGCGCAAACTGGCAACAAACAAGGAAAAGTTTCTCTTAGCTCCAAAAATCAGTGCAAAAACCCTATGTGAGCTACGTGAGAGCTGAGTTACTAATACCTCAGTCTTTAGTGAGATAATCCCAGGCTGATTCGCCTCTGGTCCTGAAGGGCACCAGTCTTTGGAAGACCTACCAGTCAGCAGATGCAATGCTTCAGTAGAAACCAGATCTTTGTTTCATGGCGCAAAAGGCTGTGAAATCCATGAAGCTCAGAAATCTCAAGGACTACAAAATAAATCTACTTCTGTGCAGTGCTAACACAGGAAATTCCAGTGCGAGGGAATGCAGGCTCTGTCCAACATCCCACAACCAGTAGAAGAATGTGGCTCCAGAGGTAAAAAGACTTTTATCTGGTTCCTAGTGGGCTTGTCCATAAGTCGACATTGCATTACAGTAACAAGCCTATTGATTTATGCAGTCATGGATGCATTTCTGCTGGCTCTTCCTGCAGCAGAGCCACATTGGACAGCCTATGAGGCACCCCTTCACCTCTGAGAACAAGCATATGCCAAACACGGAAAGGGTGATTTTCTTTTCCTGGTGAGATTGTGGGAGGCAGGCTATACTGCAAAAAGCAGGCAATACTGTGAAAGCCTCTCCCTTTGAGAGAAAAAGCTACCCTCAAGCTACTTGCCTCTCCCCCTCCTTGTGAAGTCAGTAAAAACCATCAACACCAAACGTATTAATTTAACTAAGCAACAAATATAAATTGAAGCATAACATAGAATCATAAAATAGTTTGGGTTGGAAGGGACCTTCAAAGCTCATCTAGTCCAACCCCCCTGCAATGAGCAAGGACATCTTCAACTAGATCAGGCTGCCCAGAACCACAACAGGCCTGGCCTGGAATGTCTCCAGGGATGGTGCATCCACCACCTCTCTGGGGAACCTGTGCCTGGATTTTACTGCCCTCATGGTAAAGAATGTTTTCCTCACATCCAGCCTTAATCTTTGAAGTGGCCCTATTTGCACTTCAACACAAAAAGCCCTGCTGTGATTTCACTTAAGGAAGGGGAACACCTTTCTCTTTCCTGAGCAATCAGGTTTTGGAAGCAGGCATCTGAAGTCCTTATTTCTGAGGCAGGATTCTAAGAACTACTGCCAAGACCCATCTAATTCCACTGCAGAGAAGTGCCAAATGATAGATACAACTGGAGAGGAAGTGAAACTCCCAGCTTTTGGTGACTACCAGCAAATGCTGTGATGTCCATGGCCCTCAAAAACATCTTTTCAGCTTAAAAAGCCCTGATCGAACTATGGTGCTGAGGGGGTCTGGGGACATGGCACTGAAGGCCCCTTTCCTCATTCCCTTTGGAAGGAAGGGCCTGCTTCACCTCCATTCCACCCCTTCTCTACCTTACCCTCATGGAAAATGCTTTTCAGTGTCTCCTGCATCTGGCAAGACTAATACCCATGATATTGTCCATACCTGTCTACTAGAAACCTGACTACTGAGAGCTGAGATTCAAACCATGCAGGCCATATGCTGCCTTAAGAGACAACTATTCCGGAAACACTGGGAAAAAAAGAGAAAATATGAGAACTGGATCTTGAATCTGGCATAGCTCCAATCATGATATCTTGTAGACGCCACTCTCATCTTTTCTCTGATAAACAGGTGGCAACAGAAAGCAAAAGATGCAAACCACGGGCCTGAGAGCCCCTCTGAAGGCGTCTGAGCCTGGGGGAATTGCAAGGGTTTGAGGAGGCAAAGCATGCGGTGGGGTGCAGGTCACAGCATTCACCCCTTTCTTCCTTCCTACTTGCCTCTGTGGCACAGGTCAGGGACAGCATGGACACACCTTGTGCTTTGAATTTCTGTCCCTTATAGTAAGGGGGTTTTTAGGTTTAACAACATTATAAACGTTAGCCAGTAATCAAAAAAGTAAAATCCACTCCTGCTTACAGAAGGGCTCTCTCCATCACCCAGCCTAAGAACCACTGTTGCTGACACATGGCAACTGGGTTGCTCCAGCTAGATGAAAGGCACTAAACCTGAACCGGGTGTTTTGCCAGCCCTCATGGGGAACCTTGTAAAGCCATCTCCCATCCTGTAACCGTTCTGTGGTTAAATAGTAGCCTCAGTTCTCTGATGTTGCAATTCAGCACCTTTCACAGGCATTAAATTCCCTCAAAATTAATTCGAAAGAAAAACCCCAATGCATTCTGCTTAGAGTTGTTTCTATTGCCCAGTCACTTCATATGAATCTGATAACTAGTTTCCTGCTACAGAGATTACATCTTGAATACTTAATGCCAATTTGGAAATTTTTTAGCCAAAACAAAAATAGATCTCAAATCTAACACACACAGCTGAGCTAAGCGTAGAACATTAATGCAAGGCATGACTGGGAAAACAGCAAGTAAATTGGAGGAGGGGAACAGACTCAATGGATATTTCTCAGGGTGAGTACATTCTGTAACTGGTCATTCAGGCATTTCTGGTTCTGAAAGTACATTTTTCTTAGCATAAAAATCTCAGAGTTCAACAACTCAGAAGAAAAAAGCTTAGAATGAAGGATAGAATGCAGCCAAAGGATAGCCTTTAACAACCATTTCAAAATTAAATCTAAATATGCTTACATATTAGATAAATGTTGGCTTCCAGGGAAGCTTTACAACACTTTAATTCCATCCCGGACTGGGTTATATGGAAATGTTTTGAATTTCCATGTGTCCAGAGCTCTTTGCTAACCTAACAAGCTGATATTTCATATAATAGAAGCTATTTTTTTTCCCTAAAGTAACTCACCAGGCTCTCTTTGGTGTACTTTTCTTTCTTTTTTCCTTTTGAGCTGCAGTGCAATTTCATTAATAGGACTACAAAATAATTACTCTTCTCATAGTCTCATCAGCTACTTATAACTCAACTGCCTTATTTTTTGCCACATGGATTCCAGGATCTGCAATTTTAAAGAAAATGTCAGAGGTTTTTTTCCTCTCTCATTACTTAAAGCCCAGCAAAGTTAGTGGGTTGCATATAGGTCAAGCTGCTTCTCACTGGCTGCTCTCACTCTCCCCCATCCCCAGCACGCTTAAGTTCTTTGGACAGTTTTCTTGCCTGCATAGCCAAACCTGCATTGGCTAATCCATGGCCCATCACACACACACACTTCACATGCACACGACACCTGTAGAACAGACAAATTAACGCTAGCCTTGACTTCCCCTAGCTGAAGATAGTGTAATGTGAGCAGGGAGACCCAGCTAGTTGTCTGAACGCTCCAATGACACAGGGAAAGTGTGAGCAATTATACTGCCTGCAACAGATAAGGAAAATGCAACCCTGAAGTCCAAAATATCAGCCCTAGCTGAGATCTGCAGGCACCTGAGGAGAGCAGACTGATACCTAGCCCAGGACGTGCCAGGCATCCCTCCATCTGCATTTTGTCCTTGTTTGTATACAAGCAAAACACATGAAAGAATTCTGTAACTGGCTAAATCTATCAGTGATTCTTAATGAGAAATAATATATTAAGAAATGCCTCTTGACACTGTACCTTCAGGCTGGCCCAAGCAGCCGTTTCCCACTGCTTGCCCCGCTGATGCTGGGGCAGGCTCACATCCTCCCCTGCTGGCTGCCATGCCAGCTCTCCTGCAGCACCAGGCTGTGCCTCATCCTCCCCTGATGTCCCAGAGCTCTTCAGAGACCTGCACAAACAGTGGCAGTGGTTCCTCCCCAGGCAGGACTGCTCAGACACTGCTCAGACACTGCTTTCAGCTTCACACACAAATCCCTCTCGACAAAAGTATGTATGCAGTCCTTAGGCTCATGGGTGCAGCCTGCAGTGACCATGGGCACTGGTGATGACAAGCTATTTACCCACACAAAGTTAAGAGTATTAATTTGCAAGCAATGGACAGAAACAGGGCTGTAAGCCAACCAGTAATATTTAGTGGAGCTGATGCCATACGTCATATATTTAAGGTCTTACTTCAGCAAAACACATGGCTTAATGCTAAGACCAAGGGTGACTCAGTGAAGCCAGTTGCACCTCTCATAGTCTTCAAGACAGCTACCTGGAGAGCTGCATAAATTGGCTTTTTGCTGCTTTACTATAACTTTTCCTTTATATCAGCTTTCTTTTTCAGCCTCTGTGTTTGAATTTGAAGGAAATCACATGACAAAGTAAAAGATAATTGAAGTAGGATTCATAGCAAAGAAAGCAGTACTTTGATTTTAGCTGCACCTAAAATTAGGGAGGAACGTGAAGACCAAAGAAAATGGCCCACAGTGCTAAATAACTTTTGTAACTGCATCGCTGTGCACGATGCCTTAAAGAAAGTCCATCACTGAAGGCTGTACTCTGTCATGAAACCCTATACAGTCTGGTCTAGCTTCCTATGGCTAATGTATCTCAAAACAGAAGAGATAAGGAACAGCAAGCAAACCTGCTCAGCAAACAGATACGAATCTGAAAAGACACCCTCTCCTGCAAAAGCAGACTACAGATAAGGGTTAAAATAGGTGACCTGTGTACTTCAAAAAGATGAAAACCCATTTGGCTTCTGCACACTGAAAGGTGATTGCACACTGTAACTGCTCATCAAGCAGGGGCACGCATAAACTCTTTAATATGGCTTCCCAAGCAGTAGCCCAGGAAGAGCAGCTTTCAGTTTGGCAGCTGGATTTGGAGATAATCATGTGGATATGGGCACTGACCTCTCTGCTAGAACAGATAATGGAACAAAAAAAGAGGAAGATGCCAAGGAGATACTTGATTTCTTTGGGTAATTGTGACTTGCAGTTTATTATCATGCTCATGTGGAACACCAGCAGGGTTTGGGGGTTTTTTGTGACTTTTTAGGGAAAATTGATAACATCAGCAGTCAGCTATCTCCTGCTGCCACTGTCTTGGTTCCTAACACAACTACTAATTCAGACCTCATGGGCTCCTTATGATCACTTTGGGTCAAGGTCTGAGGTAACAGAAAATGATTGCAAAACAAGGCAACTGTCCTAAAAGAAGGCTGTCCCAGGCACTGACCTTTTGTCCAATCAAAAACCTGCACTACAGATCTGGTGTCACTCTTGGTATGTCTCTGCTGCTGAGGGCTGTGTCTACCCTGGCCAGGTGGCTGTTCCCTGGATGCAGGAATGTGCTCACATCAGCTTTTGCTTTATCTACAGCATCAGGGAGAGGTTTCCCCACCTTTGAAAGACTGAAGTGGATACCTCATTAAGCCTTGATTATCCTCCAGCAATTGCTTAGATTTCTGCCCTATTACGGCTCTTCCTTTTTTAGCAGAGGTCATGCAATGGGCAGTGGCTGTCTTGTCTTCGTTATAATGCATCATTTGAAACTTTTCAATTAAGCTTCAGATCAGGCCACAGTATTGAGACTGTTTTAACGAGGATAAGTAATGACCTTGTGCTGCACGTGATTTCTGGCACACCATCAGTTTTAATTCTTCTTGATCTTTCTGTAACCCTTTGATACTTTGGATCAAGGGTTCTCTTGAAATGCTTTAAGCACATCGTAAGACTTTCAGGGGCTGTTCTGAGATGGTTTCTATCCTATTTGTCTCAGCGTAGCTAGACTGTCACCTGTAAGTTTTCCACATAAATTCAAATTGCCCAAGATTAAAAGGCAGCTGAAAATCTGGCCTGTGCACAGAAGTGGGGAAATGTGGTGTGTGTCCCCAGAGTAAGTGAACCTAAGGAGGATTCTGCTACAAGAGCAAGGTAACCCCTTTCATGTGCCATGCCCAAATACAGCAACGCTATGATTAGAACAGAAAGCTATGTTATGCTGGAGTAGTGAATTTAATAAGGACTATTGAGAGAGAGAGAGAGAGTTCTAGAAATTCAGACTTCCCAGCTAATAGCTGCCTTCACATCACATGTAGGTCAAACTGAAACTCTGAAGTTTAAAATGCAGTGTAGACCCTCATCCAGTTAAGCTAGTAATAGAAATCACATTGGCATCAGCGAGATAATGATCTCACCTTTAAATTAAGGGATATTTGGACCAAACCCAAGCCTTGTAGCTGGAACCAGTTTCTAAACAAGCTGTGTGTGGATGAATCAGATCAAGCAGATCATCCATGGAATTTTCAAGGTGCTTTCCCAGGTCTTAGAGTCCCTTGGACCTGGATTTCTTTCTCTGGTGAGAAGAAACAGCATCTAACCATAAAATTCATCTCAGTAAGAGTTTCTCAGAAGCCCCCTAACTTCTCTAAGTTTTGTGGGTTCCCAATGGCGGACACAAGATTTCTAGGAGCATGAGACAATGAAACAGATACAGATTTGGTCATAAAAACACATAATGCTTCCATAGCCTTAAGTATAAATGTTTCACAATGTCTGGATGTACAAATCCTCAAAACACAGAGTCCTTTTCAACATGAGCAATAAGTTCCTATTAACAGCACGAGACCAAGCACCAGATGCACTGAGGGGCCAGACTCAGCATCCACAAGCTAGAGAAGCAGCTCCAAGCCCCCATCCCAAACCATGGGCAGTACCAGAAACTTAGCTTTTTGAGCAGGCAGTGGGAATGAGACTGCAGCCTATGCCTTACAGGCAGGTATGTGGGAGCCCATGGCCCTAGTCTGTCCTGTCAACGTACGACACTTGCTAAGCTTGCCAGAGAGGTGTGAATTTTTAGGTAGCTGTTCTCATACGAAATCTTCCTTACAGGCATCCCAAAAGCTCCTGTTCTGGCTCACAGGGCATATATGGGCTGTTACCCCTGAGAAGGCTGATTCATGTCAGGCTGCTGACAAAGACTCAGAGGCTGCCTACTAACATAGCAAAGCAACGAGATGTTCGACAGTTCCCCTCCTGCTATAGTACCTTTTTTTGTTGTTCTTGAAACTCTTCTTACATGCAACATGCGGGGGGTTTATCTGCAAAGTAGCAGAGAAATCCATGTGCTTTACTGCAGTTAGATGACACTGCCAGGGTACTGCAAAAAGCTCTCAAACATGATATCAATCACTTGATTTTCGCAGGAGGTGAGCTTTATTGGTATGGCTTTAGTCACCAACTGAAATGGTTTGCCTTGCATTACATGCTTTATAGGAGGCCCTTTTCACCGCACTTGCCTGGTGGCTTCTGCAGTCCTAGTAGCAGTGGAAAGAACTCATTTCACAAACCAAGCTTACTAGATAGAATATACTTTTTTCTTTTTCCTGGGATGTAACCGATGAAAACACTCTCATCTGACACTTTCTTGGCTGCAAGAAGAGCAGATCAGCGGTACCATTAGTGTCCTAAAATAGCAGGCACAGAAAAGAGATGAGGGAACTCAATGGATATTTCACTCTAGACAAAATTATCATCACTACATCAGGATTGACTTCTTTGATAACCCAACACTGTCATCACATCTATTAGTATGGAAAAGGCAGGGGTCATTTAGCACAACCCTATTTACTGTTCATTGGAAACACACCTTCCAGCTCCTGCAAGTCTTAACAAAGCTGCAAAGAGCAAATCACAGCAGTGTGCTGTATCCCCATCTCAGGTCCTCTAGGCAGCAATTATAAAAACTAGTTGTGTTATCACCACATTTCAAAGTCACAGTGTGGCCATGCTGATGTGTAGCTCTAAGCCCAGCAGAGCTTGATCTATTAAGCACATAAAGGGGTCTGTGTGTCAAAGGAGTCTGGCCTAATCATGGGACAGAAACCACAAACTCCGGAATTCAAAACCCAGGTTACTTTGGCTATTTAACCAACACTTCAGAGCACATCCGTACATTTCAAATTTCACACTCTAATACGAATACATAGCAATGCTCCTTTCAGAGGTGTTTCATTGATTAATAAGCTTGTCACAGAGGATGGAAATTGCTACGTAAGTGTTAAGCACTGTTAACAGAAGACAATTCTATACATTCTGGTGGAATCCAGAGAACTCCAGCAAAATTTATTAGTTTCATTTGCATATATACTCTGTCTGACAACGGTGATCAAGCTGGTGAAAGTTATTTCAAATGTTTGTTATGCTCCATGACTGCAGAAAAGAATTAGACTGAAAATTCTGGCTCACAAGGCAGGATTGTGCCTGTTGAAAACCTTTAATTTCTGGAATATACAGGGAGCACAAACAAATATTCCTCTCATCAAATTTGCTCATGCTTCAATGATATTTAGCTTAATAACTGTGCAAAGAAGGAACAGTATTGATGAAATTAAAGGACAGAACAACATTCTGCAAGAAAACTGCTAATGCTTTCCGCTTCAGCCACATGTCCTCATTAAGGGCTCAGGCTTCTTGGCAAACTAGAGAACATCTGTTTTAAGCATTTCTAGCTCAATTTTGCTGTGATTCACCTTTGATGCCACATCATCAACATGAACCACTATGGGCTACCTGAGACTTCTCTGACACAGGACTACAGGCACTGATTTTGGATTCTCAGAGGTCAAACTATGGTTTTCTTCAAATAAAACTGGATGATCAATCTCTGTATTTCTAGATTGTATCATCCTTCCTTTGAAGACTTCCTGTGGCAGAGCTTGGAGATTATAAACTGGGTCCTTAAACACCCATTTCTGTGCCTTTGAAACCATGATCTCTCTTGATCAGATTAGTCAATAAAAAAAAAGAGCAGTTGAGCAAGACTGGAGGCTTCTGACTCCAGGACTTCCAGAGAAGAGGCCTGCTGAGTTTGTGAGCTAGCAGATGGGAAGCTGCAAGAGTCTCGAGAACACAGGACATTTCTCTGACACTGGCCTACTCTGTTATGAAGCAAATAGTTTATCCCAAGATCTTTCTGGGTCAAAGCTGTCTCTTAATTTCTGCTCGCACTGCATCCTCCAGCACAATGAGGTCTGGATGGCTTTAACCCTGTCTCTTTTGTTCTAACCAACTATTTGGAGATGAAGAGAGATTTATGTTTCTTTCCATTACATTGTTATGGAAAGAAAAAAGTGGGAAAAAAGTCCCCAACCAAATGGTATAATTTTCTGAGGTATTTGCACACACCCATTTTGCCAAGGGATGTGCTATGCATCTGCTGTGAACTGCTGAAAATGTAAGGTGGCTGTGAAACATGATGTTCTTGTGTTTACGAAGAACCACCAGCCCTTTGCCTTTAACAGATCTGTAGCCTAAACAGGCAGCTTTAGAAGCTCTCCTGACTCAGTTGCAATCAAGATACCATCTACTTAAATAAGCATTTGTACTCCCAGTGATTTTAGGAGATGAATTACTGATCTTACTACCGTAGTAAATACCCTTGAGGCAATGCACAGGCCAACAGAATATTGCTTTCTGCTGATACAGTAACCATTTCCAAGAGAACTCTAGGAGTATTTCTAGCCATATGGTAATAATAGAAGATTTGTTTAGCCTATACTTGCCAGAAAGTCCCATTTGCAGAAGTGGCTTTTAAATCTTTGACACTGTTCATGGGAAACAGCTTGTCAGCTACGAAAATATTCCTACCAGCTCCTGTATATCAGCCTTATTGGTGGGATAAAGAGGCTTGCAGGTGGCATAGCTCAGTACCAAGCAGAGTAAGCTTCCAGCTGATGTGATGACTGGCAGAGTGACATAACCTGGATAAACAAAAATGATTCTTGCCTGCCAGCAGAGGTGCAGCCTGCAGTGCCTACTGAGGCTGTCCATTCAGGACAGTCCCCTTTCCCTGAATGCCTCTGTGTCCAGATAGGCAGCAGAATCCAGAAAAGGGCAGGGAGTGGCAACATGTGGGAGGCCTCTATCTCAAGCACACTCCATTTATTTATCACTGAACCATCATTTGGTCAACAGGAAAAGTTGATAAAACTGTTGCCTTCAGGGCTCTGTTCTCCTTGGGAATAAGGAAAAGGTGAAGCTGGTTAAGGTCAGTGCACAGAAGGCTCTACTGAAGGCGGGAGCAGGTTGGCCATGAATTACTGAGCATCATCTGGTATCACAGATAAGCAGAATGGATAAGAGAATAGGCAGGCTCTAAAATAAGGGATGGATTTAATTAAAAATTACACAGAGGGAGAAGACCTTAGCACTTCGGCATGAGGACATCCTACATCTGACAGTTACTTGAAGAGACAGGGAGCACCCTAGTATAAAAAAATGTATTACTCCTCCATGTACTTTAAAAGTTACATAAGAAACAATCACATACTGTATTACCCATTCTCTCCAGAGCTGCCTGGTTATACCAGCACTGAGCAGCACAGCCTTCACTGCAGAGATTCTGCACTGGGGCCTATTTAAAAACATTGGTCCAAACTTGATCGCAAAAGTGCAACTCTGCTCAACTCAGGGGGTTGTGCAGATGTAACTAAAGGCAGATGTTGATCCATATTAACTAAACTATTAAATACATCAATCCTACCCAACCATCTGATGCCTTTTCCCATTTCTCAATATTTTGTTTCCAAAAGTATATTTAAATTCAGCCAGCTGATGACTTGCAAGCTTCTGGGTAACCCTTTTTTGTGATTTCTGGGTTGGGTTTGGGGTTTTCTCTCTCTCTCAAGGTTAATATTTAAATGTTAAGTGAATCTTCTAATTAATTCGAAAGTTAAAGATTATCATTATGGCACAGTCCTAGCTGTTCCTCTCTTCAGTCAGTAAAAAACAACAACAAAACACTCAAGGAAAGAAGCTGAAACAAACCTAAATTCAATTCTTTGTTTTCACATACCTTAGCAAAACAATGAATTTACCAACTCCTTACCTCATGGGTCTGCATTCAAATAAGAGTAGACAAGTGACTGATGGTCCCAGCCTAAGTCCCAGCAGATGTTTAACCACATCCCACTAATCAGCACAGCTCCAATGGATGGACTGTCCCTCCAGGGAGCCAAGGATGGGACACACCACTGCTATCAAAAACAGAAAAGTACATCCCTAAACACACCTGCCCCAGTCTGTTTTTCATTCACCTGAATAAAGCACTGCCCAGTCATTGGAAACAATCAGTGAGGGGAGGAAATTATTTACTAACCAATCTACACGAAAAATGCTTCACAGAGTTCAGAGCTTCCCCACCAGTAATGCATCTGATTTTCTGTGTTATTATGCCAGCTTTGAGACCACTCAATATGATCTACTCCTGGCCTTTTCACTGATGACAAGCAAGACCCATCACTGTATCTTCGTCCTTCTCTAAGCACTTTCATTTCCTAGAGCCCATCCTGTAGAAGTAGCTGGCTTTTTCTGAATCATGGTTAAAAATCAGTGCTGGAAATTGTACTTGTAAAAAAAATGGCCATAGCAAAGTTGTGATCTGAATGCATAAGAATTTTTTGAATGAATAGAGACCTTAATATTTGGTTTTTCCTAATGAAGTAAGGCGTGAATGTAAAAGGATTACTATTCGCATAATGTTCAATTCACACACACAAAGTGTAATTCATGGAACCTGGTTTTAATTTTTTTTCATATAAATAATTAATGCCGCATTTAAACCATGTTAAAATGTTTTATTTCTTAATCAGCTAATTTGTCTGAGAAACAAAGATGCCTTTATTTTCCTTTTCCTTGACTAGAGTTACTGTAGTAAAAGGTCCCCTCTAGCTTTGGCCTTCACTCTCGAGTTTGCTGCTGCCAATTAGTTTTCTGAAGTCACTATTTTACAAAATGTTTCTCACTTTTTTCGCAATGTAATTGAATTTCTGTACATCACAGAGTTCCTTGTGTTCAGACACAGGGTGTTAAACATTCTTTGGGTTGACTTGGGTCAGCTTTAAAAAATCTCAGACACTGAAACTTGAGAAGCAGTCGTGCACTGTAGTGTTTGCTCCACATCCTGTTAAGTATTAAGTGGTTATTTAAAATAGAGTTATACTTGGCAACTGACATAAAGTGCTCGATACAGTTTACAAGACGATTAATTAAATGAAAGCATTGCATGTGATGCACATGTATTTCCATAATCATTCACGTTGGCCTATAGTTGCCCTTTAATTTTCATACTAATTAAAGTAACACATTGAACTGCAAATTGTAAATGGCTGCATTTCTCTGTAGATGTTAACACTGATGTAAGCTGAATGCTGAATAAAAAACCCCAAGAATCAAGCAGAGTGCTTCTTGACTCTGATCCATTCAAGTTTCCCTACTCATTCCGTTACTGGACCATGTCCATATTTTAACAAGACTGCATTTTTAATGTGTTTTCAGCCCCATATTTTTCTGAGGCACAATGTGCTTATTTTTTTGTATTGTGGTATCTTGTTAGCTGGTTTCCATCTGATACAACAGAGAAGTTATAGAGGGTTTGCAGTTACAGATTAGGTTTTTGAAGTGGTGGTGGGACTGTGGTTTGCAATCTGATGGGCAGAAAGAGAGAAAACCAAAATGTGCAGTAGTTTTAGCTCTTAATTACATCTGACCCATTATCCTCCTTGATTCTTGCTCAAATCTTGACACGGCTGACTTGGAGCCTGGAATGCAAACCGGAGGACTGTACTTTCAGGTCACTTCAAGGAAGAGGGAAGTTACTCCCTAGAACATTTACTAGGACTTGGAAAAGAGAAGCAGCAGATAGGAACAATTATCCTGCGGCTCACGCAGCCTCTGGTGTTTCAACTTGGCATACACTCTGATGGGGACCACTGCATCCACCTCAAGCAGTCTCTAGCATGTAATGGACATATGGTAATTGCTATTGAATGAAAAGTAACCTTGGACTACAGGCATATGAAAGACACCTTTAAAAAAAAAAAAAAGACTTCTTGACAAAAACTCTGTGTCAGGGTCAGCAGCTCAAAAATTAACAACTAATCACTCTTTTCAGTGCGTCCTCAATCTAATTGCTTCCATGATGAGGTGAGGGGTTTTTTTTCCTTCCAAAAATAAGCATTATAAAAGATTTCTTTTTAATTTAAAATGAAAAATTCCTCCACTCCCATGTGACCTATCCAAGAGAAATAATAATAAGCACTCGATTGCTCAGAGAGCATCAGCTCTCACACATATAAGGCTGAGTGTTCATGCTCTCTTACACTCTCCCACCCCATTTCCTTCCCACAGCGTGTCCTATCTCCTGATCCTAACTTGGCTTGGCCCAAGATGTTATTTGTTAAAATTAACTTTCAGATCAGGCTGGAGTCAGTGTACTTGGCAACGAGGAGAAGAACCAAATCTGCAAGGGAGGGAACAGCTTCAGGAGGCAAAAGAGGGAAGCTGCAGCCCCAGCAGGGGTATTCAGGGAGGAGAGTGGGCCACAGCAGCGCTACAGCAGGACACAGCAGCGCTACAGCAGGACACAGCAGCACTACAGCAGGACACAGCAGCGCTACAGCAGGACACAGCAGCGCTACAGCAGGACACAGCAGCGCTACAGCAGGACACAGCAGCGCTACAGCAGGACAC